>CM019042.1:36533134-36583341 GCA_009664405.1 Drosophila bifasciata | reverse complement strand
ATAAACCACATCTCCCCAAGGACTACAGACCAATCAGTCTATCCTCATTTTTGCTTAAAACGATGGAAAGGCTGATCGATCTACACATAAGGACCAAACTCGACAGACAAGTGTTCAGCGGAGCTTAGCACGCCTACCTCAAAGGTAGATCAGTTGAGACCGCACTACACGAGGTTGTGGGGAGTATCGAAAAAGACTCTAAGCCATAAGGAATATGCTTTGGCGGCCTTCCCCAGACATAGAGGGAGCCTTCAACAACGTCAGGATCGAGTCAATAACGGCCGCACTGACCAAGATTGGCACACAACCGAACGGTAACCTTATGGCTGGACAGCGTTCTCAGGAGCAGAACGATCAGCGCTGGTCTCGGCACCTCCTCTTCAAGGAAGACGGTCACACGAGGTATTCCGCAGGGGGGTATATCCCTCTCCTGTGGAACTTAGTCCTCAACGACCTTCTTCTTCAGTTGGGGAAGAGCGGATACAAGGTTGTGGCCTATGCGGATGATCTAGTGATACTGGTAACGGGTAAGTTCCTACCTACAATCATTGATCTTCTGAATCTGCACTGGGAACGACCGCGAGCTGGGCACACCAAAAAACGGTCTGGGGGTTAACCCCCAAAAGACAGAACTGGTGTTGTTCTCACGAAAGTACAAGATACCAAACTTCAAACTACCAGCAATTGGTGGAACGACGAGTTATCGAAAGAAGCCAAGTATCTTGGTGTGATCCTAGACTTCAAACTCTCTTGGAAGAGAAACACGGAGGAAAGGAAGAAAAAGGCAATGGCTGCTTTCTACATCTGTAGGAAGACCTTTGGACGGACATGGGGCTTACAACCGCACATCATCCATTGGATGTACACAGCGGTAATAAGACCCATTCTGACATACGGAAAGCTTGGTGTGGTGGGAAGCGGCCAACACCAAATCCCACCTCGAGAACCTCCGGAAAGTTCAGCGGACGGCATGCCTTGGAGTCACTGGATCCCTCAGATCCACCCCACCGGCTGCTCTGGACACCATGCTAAAACCTGGAGCCCATAGACCTCCACCTTAAGTGCAAGGCTGAGACAAGTGCCGTGAGGCTTTCAGCCGCGCGGTTCTTCAAGCCATCGCCTTATGGCCACGCCACAATACTTCAAGGAGGAAAGAACGGGCGAACGGAGCGACTACTGTGTCTCGGAGTTTTCATGGAAGAGGAATTTTAAAGGACACATACCGGAAAAGAGAGGAATGGACGCGTAACGCTGCTCTTGGGCAGAACGTGCTCTCCATCTTCACTGACGGGTCAAAAGACAGCCGAAGGGACAGGAGCTGGAATCTTCTCTGAAGAACTAGCAACCAACATATCCCTAAGACTACCAGACTGGTGCAGTGTATTTCAGGCGGAGATATACGCAGTATGGCAAGCGGCAAAGTTGATATAGTCCTTGGAGATACCTCAGAGGAACATAGCAATCTGTGTTGACAGCCAAGCTGCTATCAAAGCCCTGGTTTCCTGTAAAATCACGAGCAGACTCGTACTTGACACAGTGGACGCGCTAAACCAGATCGGAGCGCACTCAATCACACTCACGTGGGTCCCGGGTCACACCGACATCGCGGGCAACGAGAGTGCGGACGAGTGTGCCAGAAATGGATCGGCCAAACCACTGGCGGACGCAGTCAGCGATATACGGAGGCCGCTGCGAGACATCATATCGCAGATGATGGGTCGAGCTAGAACGAGATCAGACAGGCGGTGGAACGCAACACCCAACTGTGAGATCTCTCGCTCGCTCTGGCCCCACTATGACCCTAAACGCACTAAGACTCTCCTAGGTTTCAGGAAGAGTCAGGTGAGAACACTGACGGGAGTTATAACGGGGCACTGTGCCATCGGCCACAGGGCCACTAGGTGCAGATTGCCCCATCATGACTTCTGCCGCAGCTGCAGGACGAGGAGGAAATAGAGAGCATCCAGCATCTTTTCTGTGGCTGTCCTGCACTCATGGAAAGGCGTCACCGAATACTCGGCAGCGCCTTTCACGAGGACTTGATAGCCTGGCAAACATGCCTTTGGAGAGGCTGATGTTTGTTGAGGCCTCAGGATGGTTCACGAAACCTCCCCTAGGCGCCGGACGTAATCCCACGACGAGTGTGGGCATCACAATGGGCAATTCTTGCCTACGAGTGACCTCGACTTAGGTGGAGCAGCCCTATAAACCTAACCTAACCTAACCATCTTATTTAACTGACGATAGTCCACGCAGACTCGGTTGATCCCATCGTTTTTCTTGACAATTACTGTACGACTGGCGAAATTTGATGATGAACGTCGAATTATCCCAGCGTTGGCCCATTCATCAACCTGCTGCTTGACAACATCGGATTCGCTAATGGCCACTCGGCTTGGCGCATGTTGAAACGGCGCTATGTTCTCATCCGGCACGATCTTCAGCATGATCGGGCACACGGCAGTCTGCTTCTTTTCGGTAAAGTCCCGATTTAACGATTGGACGGCATTTCTGTACAGAGAGGGAACGTCTATATCAGTATTTGCTTCCACCACATTGTAAATACTTATCTGTTTGGTGTCCACAGTTTCCTCCCCGACAGGGGATATACTCCTGATATACATCCATACAAAGTGTACTTGTAATCCGTTTTCAACTTCGACAATGCATCGAATCACAGACTCTGTGTCTATTGTCCCATGTGCAGCAATGCGTTTCATCTGCAGTATATATTCGTGAACACTTTCATTGTTAGTTTTCACTCGCACAGACGGCGCTGCATAAACGATCACTCATAAACTCCTGTATATTATATGTTCTTGTCGTAACTGGCCGTACTCATACACTGTAGTGGATTCAAGGAAAAAGAGCGGCTGTACATGTCCTTTTGCTCGGGCTTGCACGTATTTTTGTTTGTCATTAAGCCCATATGCATCAGCGTTTAGTTCGAAGTTGTAAAGCCACTGTTGTACCGACATATTTTCTTCACTGAATTCTGGAATAATTTTGGCAAAATTTCTATCGTTTTTCTTGTCCATTTCATCCGCACTAATTTTCAAAATTTTCAACCATCTCCTTTTCTATCAGCTGAAGAATATCGCTATCTGGTCCACAACGCATTTTTACATCGATCATCGCTCTAATGGACAACGCTTGGTAGATCCATGAATAGTGCTATTAATAGCCCTCTGCACTCGGGGTACGAACTTATACCATCTTCCTCCGACGACAATTTGGAAATGATGCTCAGAATAGATCGGTTCACGCGTTCGATTTGTCCATTTCCTCTTGTTACCCCTGTGGTACTCCATACGTGCTCGATGTTCTCTTCCTTCACAAAGTCCTCCAAACTAGAAGAAGTAAATGCTGCTCCAAGATCGCTTACAATACGAGCCGGATTTCCAAAGAAATCTGTCCATTCCCTTAACTTTTTGAGAACTGTCTTCGCCTGCTGTTTTCGTGGGATATTCATACGAACTTGCTGAAGCTATCCACCATCGCGAAGATGTACTTGTACTGCTTTGAAGTAGCATCCATCGGTCCCAGGTGATCCACATGTAGAGTATGATGCGGCTCTGATCCCTTGTCGATTTGATGCAAAACTCCTTCCTTTTTCCCAGCTTGTTGTAAATGATGCATTTTATACAGTTTCCAATGATCTGCAGTACTTTTCCTTCCAGATGTGGGATCCAATAACTGTTTGAGCGGCAAATTGTCCTGCGTTGTGAGCCTCGGTTATTATTTCACTCTCTAGTGATTTCAGTATCGCCAGCAAATCCGTGCCTTGCACAACCTTGTACACAAGACCCGCCTTCAATTTAAAAATTGTCAAAGGGAGAATGTCTTGAGAATTTCGGAAACTGCTTTGATCATCGTATCCTCCTGCTACGCTTTCTTTATTCTTGCTGTGACTTCCGAGGATACCATCATGACATAAATTGGGTATCGACTCAAGCAATCCACATGCTTCAGCCGTTCTCCTGCTCTCTGTTCCACCTCTAAATCGTAGTCCTGCAGATATAGTAGAACCCATTGGGCTACTTCCCGCGGAACGTCCTTACTTAAAGTCTGCTTTAAAGCGGCGCAGTCAGTTACGAGCTTAAAGTTGGTTCCAAGTATGTACTGACGGAATTTTTTGCACGCTAGAAAAAATAGCTTTGGCTTCCTGTATATAGCTCTGCTGTCGTGCTTCAGACTCGAGATTTTCATAATCCAGAATATCGGATCGGATCGGATGCAATTGTCCTTCGTGCCACTGAAACAGCGCGGCTGCGAACCCGTCCTTAGATGCATCTATGTGTATCTCGGTTTTTGCATTCCTGCGGTAGAATCTTAACACCAGCTCGTTCACCAGTGCTTCCTCTTATATAGCGACTGCCTGCTGCTCCTCCAGACCTATTTTAAATTGGACATCTTTTCGCAGAAGATTTGGTAATGGTTTTGCGATCACTGAAAAAGTTTTTTATAAATTTACGTAAAAAACCAGTTATTCCTAAAAATGACTGCACAGACTTGATGTTTTGCAGCATCGGGAACTTTCTGATGGCTTTGGTTTTCCCAGTCCAGGCTTGATTTCACCTCCTTTAACCTGATGGCCCAAAAACGTAATGGTGGACTGCAGGAATCGGCAATTATTCCACTTCATCTTCAGCCCGTATTCAGCTTCTGCATCAAAAACCTTCTTCAGCTTCCCCAGTCATTCGCCGGCAGTTTCGACGTGTATAACAATATCGTTCATGTACAGATACAAAATGTTTTCATTTATGAGGATTTGAAATACATAAGCAATAAAACGGATCAAAACGGCTGGCGAATTGCAAAAACCAAAAGACGCGCGGTTGAGCTCAAAGAGGCCTTGCTTCGTTATAAACGCCGTATACTTCTTGCTGCTTTCTTGCACAGGAACGTGAAAGAATCCATTTTCGAAGTCCATTATGATGAAAAATTTTCGCATTTTCGAGTTATTCCAGCACATCTTTAACGATTGGAACGGGGAAACAATCCTTTAAGACCATCTTATTTAACTGACGATAGTCCACGCAGACTCGGTTGCTCCCATCCTTTTCTTGACAATTACTTTACGACTGGCGAAATTTGATTATGAACGTCGAATTATCCCAGCGTTGGCCCATTCATCAACCGGCTGCTTGACAATATCGGCTTCGCTAATAGTTTCTTGTAAGAGTTTCAGACTCATATGATATTTCACAGCTACAAGTGTATTTAAAAAATTTCGCCCCTTCCCCTTCTGCCTACACAACAAAACAAAAGTCCACAATTTTGAAGACTGAAAATACAGTGTCGTAGAGAATAACCATATCTACCAGATTACTGAACCTGGTTCATATCGGATCATTATTATAGCCAAAGTGTTCAAATGAATTTTGAGTTGCTAGCCACCTACCCTTAGTCGCTGTATGCCATTACTCATTCTCTGTCTTACATTTGTTTGCTGCATTTGTCATCTACATCTACATCAGTTCTCACAAAAACACACACGTACACTGCACGAGGCAGAGTCTGTGAGCGTGAGTGTGAGTGTGAGAGAATCAGTAGCACCTAATAACCCCAATAAAAATGTATATTTTGTTGCCGGGGGTACCCCCGCAAGGGGACTCGCTGCTGAAAATTCATTAGATCACTGTGGCTACAATAATAATCCGATCTAAAACCAAATTCAGAATCTGGTAGATATGGTCGATATTTTCTACCATACTGAATTTTTGGTTTTTCCTATCTTCAAAATTTTGGATTTTCGTCTTTGGGGGCGGGAGTGGGCGTTGCAAAATTTTGCAATAAACTTGCACTGAAGCGATATCACAGTAGTCTAGGCAGAAAATTTGGTTGTTCTAGCTCTTATAGTCTCTGAGATCGAGGCGCTCATTTGTACGAAAACCAAACCAATTTTGCATTACAATGCTCCTTTAGTGACCCGGCTTGCTCACTCCCTGTTACATATATATGTTAACAAGAGTTAACTGAATTGTCTATTGGGCTGGATGAATTCTTCGATATTTCAAGATAAGCAGTTTTCGTCACCCGTGGTATCGCCGTCGTCGCGGTCGCCGGATGCCGGCCGCCACTGGACACCACGCACGAGGCGCAAGGTCAGCACTTTTGCTGGACAGCGACAAGCGGCGTGGCCGGCAGCTAAGGGTCAGCAGCTGGGAAGTTTAGGTTCTTAAGTCAGTTGTTAATTACCAGCCGAGTGGCATTCACGTTCCAACGTTTTGCCTTGCGGGTAGTGAAGCTCTCATTATATTCCTTTGAAGAATTAATTACACATATGAAATAAACAATACTTCAGATCATATACCCGTGTTGCACTTAAATATTACTGGCGCCCAACGCGATCCAAAAACCACCCCTGAAAGAGTAAATTAGTGCGGAGACAACGCCCTCTAAGTGAAAATCGGGGAAAAGTGCAAAACAAATAAACCGAAAGATCGAGTGCGGAGACAACGCCCACTCAAGAAAGAACAAAAAACTTTAAAAGGAGAGTGAAAATCATTAGGCGCGGTGACAAAGCCCGTTGAGTGAAAAAATCGCCAAAAAGCAAACGAAGGGTCAAACAAAAAGACCAAAAAACATCGAGTGCGGAGACAAAGCCCGCTCAAGAGCAAGCAAAAAGAAAGAAAGAAAGAAAGAAAGCAGAAAGAGCCACCGAAAAGTTGCCGGCTAGAATCAATACACCAGAAGATAATAAAAGAGGAACATGTAAGTGAAACTTTTCTTCAGATATCGCCCAATAGTAGAAAAAAAAAAAAAAAAACCGAAGAAATAAAGCGTTCATATATTCCGAAATATTCGGCCGTCGTTGTTCTCAGAATTTTTTGCGGCTGCAAGAGTTCAGGTCCCCGAGGCCAAGGCCTACGAGGCGGTCACCTTGGACCGAACGGTAAGTTGCGATGAAGCTTTGGATGCGGTAAAAACGCAGCCAGAATTCAAAGGGGGCCAGGATCAATTTGTTTCCTGGCGCCAGGCAGCAAAAGCTGCCTATAAGCTGTACGAGGGGTTTGTAGGGAATTCAAAGCACTACCAAGCGGTTTTAATAATCAGGAATAAGATTATAGGGCCCGCTGACTCAGTCTTAGCGTCGTTCAACACAGTGATGAACTTTGAGGCGATCATCAATCGCCTCGATTTTACATATTCGGACAAGCGTCCGATACACTTGCTAGAGCAAGAGCTTGCCACACTTCGGCAGGGGGTGGACTGTCCATTACTCAGTTTTACGAAGAGGTCGAGAAGAAGCTCACCCTTCTCACAAATAAGACGATAATGTCACAAGACGCCGCACAGGCGCAATACATTAACGAGAAGTATAGGACTGACGCACTGCGTGTCTTTGTCTCAGGCTTAAGAAGATGCCTCACGGATACATTATTTGCGGAACAGCCTGCGGACTTACCGTCAGCCTTGGCCTTGGCACAAGAAATTGAGGCCAAACATGATAGGCACGACTTTGCAACGAATTACGCAAGAGCTTTAGAAAGCAAGCCACAGAACCGAGCAAAAGTATAGGCAGGGTGGACGGAACCTTTTAATAGACACTGGGGCTGCGAAAAATTATATCAAACCATTAAAAGAACTAAGGAATTATCCCTGTAATGGCCCCATTTGTTGTAAAATCCCGGCACGGCTTTTAATAAAGTAGAGCAAAAATGTCTCCTAACCATATTTGGGCATAAAATGCCCGTTTTATCTTGCCGGAGCTATCAACCTTTGCTGGCATCATAGGGCTCGACACGCTAACGAAAGCTGGCGTCAATATAAAAAAGCTGGGGACAAAAAATCTCCACTTTGACAGGAATCTAAAAGATCATATTCCACAAATGCCCCAGCGTTAACTTCACAAAAAGTAGACGACATCGAGGTCCCGCCAGCAGTAAGGGACGAGTTTCTCAGAATGATGTCCAGCCGTATAAAGGCATTTGCAGATCCGACTGAAATGCTACCCTTCAACACAGGCGTAATAGCCACAATAGCCACAATAATAATAGCCAATCTACTCGAAAATGTACTCTACTCATCCTACACTACCCAGACTTCAACCAACCATTCGACCTAACCACTGATGCCTCGTCCAGTGGTATCGGGGGGTACTTACTGTGGCAAAATAATAGACCCATAACCATGATTTCTACGACTCTGAAAGACAGAGAACTAAACTATGCGACCAATGAAAAGGAGCTTGACCATAGTCTGGGTCCTAGACACGTTTCGTCACTACCTGTATGGAAAGAGTGACATCAACATCTACACAGACCATCAGCCACTGATTTTCGCGGTTTCAGATAGAAACCCCAATTCCAAGATAAAGCGTTGGAAGGCGAGAATTGATGAGTGCGGCGCAAGGGTCTTATACAAACCAGTCAGGGACAATTACGTAGCAGATGCGCTGTCGCGACAAAACATCAATGCGAGTCGATCCCGACGCAGCAACAATTCATAGTGAAGCCTCGCTCACTTATGTAATTAAAGCCGCAGACAAACCAGTGAACTGCTTCAGGAATCAGACCGAAAAAGATCCGTCACAAGATCGACTTTGCCAGTCGAGACACACTTCTTGCATCCATCAAGGAAGCGGTAAAGCCTAAAGTCGTTAACGCCATCCATTGCACTCTGCCAACTTTGGCGTTTGTACAAAACGATCTGGTAAAAGCCTTTCCGGACACAAAATTTCGATTTTGCAAGACCTTGGTGACAGATATCACCAACGACGGGAGCGAAGAGATAATGACTGCCGAACACAATCGGCAGCCCAAGGAATGTGAAGCAGGTACTGCGAGATTATTATTATCCGAAGATGGAAAAAATCGCAGCAGAATTGGTTATAAACTGCAGGATATGCCAGAAAGCCAATTATAACTGGCACCGTAGGAAGCAAGAGTTAGGGGTGACTCCAATTCCGGCAAGAGTAGGCGAGTTGATTCATATCGACATCTTTTCCACCGCAGGAAGTTCCCCAGCTATTAGACCATCCACAGTGACAATGAGGCAGCTTTCAA
This sequence comes from Drosophila bifasciata, assembly GCA_009664405.1. Taxonomy (NCBI): domain Eukaryota; kingdom Metazoa; phylum Arthropoda; class Insecta; order Diptera; family Drosophilidae; genus Drosophila; species Drosophila bifasciata. The sequence goes on along the minus strand of CM019042.1, from coordinate 36,574,330 downwards.
TTCAGAGACCATTCGGTCTTTATTAAAGAACCAGTTCGACATTGATGTAGCGAATGCCCCGCCGTTGCACAGCACATCAAACGGACAGATGGAACGCTTCCACAGCATCCTCTTAGAAATAGCCAGGTGCTTAAAATTTGCAACGCCAGGTGGACGATACGGTTGAACAAGTTATTCTAGCGACCATCGAATATAATCGAACCATCCACCCGTCACAAAAAAGGACACCTATGGATGTGGTCCACGCAAGTTGTGACCTTGGGGAAGAAATTATGTTAAAGCTAATAAAAGCCCAACAATAACAGCTCGATAGAACAACCCGACCAGGAAAAATAGGACCTTTGATGTAGGCGAGCAGGTCCTAGTGAAAACCAATAGGGAGGTTAGGGAACAAGCTAACTCCCTCTGCGCTGAACAAAAGGTAGAGGCTAGAAACAGACACAAAACACCTACTGACTTTGACTTCGGCTTTAGGAGTTCATCACAGGCATGCGAGGAGTTTGAATATCTTGGGGTCAGCACTGAAGGTAATCGTAGGAACTCCGGACTTCGATGAATTACAACAAACGAGACAGGTCGAGTATGATTTAATAAACGCAAAACAACAGACAGATAACCATTAACTCAAGGACTCAAACACAGATAAATGCCCCCACCGAAAACGGTTAATCAATTATTGAATGTAAATAAGCAGGAAGAAATTAACACTTCCCATCTATATGAAACCCTCTTAACTAGAAACACGCTCGAATTGCAGAACCTAAAGATCGCCACTACTCTGGCTAAAATAAATATAGTAAATCCAGCTATTATCGATAGTAATAACTTAGAGGCGATTCTGAAAAAAGGTTCCACAGATATCAGTGTAGCTCAAATGTGAGGGCACTAGCTAATAAGGAATTGATCATCTTTGTAAATGAAATGCCTAGACCTAAGCTTATTTGTAAGAAAATATCCATCTTCACAGTCGCACACAAAGGGGTATCGATCCGGTTGCCCGAGGACACTATATAGCAGAATGAGGCAGTAAGGTCATCGCTGTCTCATCATGCATGGGGCCCCTATCATTAGCCTTCTGTAAGGAGGCACCGGCGAATAGCTGCGCTCAAGAACTGCATTTTGGTGCCATGGTCCACTGCGGCACCCAGCCGAACAGCCGAGCGTGGGCTTGACCGAGGACGGTCAAGTCTTGAAGACGAGAGTAGTTAACAAGAGTTAACTGAATTGTCCATTGGGTTGGACGAATTCTGCGATATTGCAAGATAAGCACTTTTGCTGGACAGCGACGAGGGTCCGCAGCTGGGAAGTTTAGGTTCTTAAGTCAGTTGTTAATTACCAGCCGAGTGGCATTCACGTTCCAACGTTTTGCCTTGCGGGTAGTTAAGCTCTCATTATATTCCTTTGAAGAATTAATTACACATATGAAATAAACAATACTTTAGATCATATACCCGTGTTGCACTTAAATATTACTGGCACCCAACGCGATCGAAAAACCACCCCCGAAAGAGTAAATTAGTGCGGAGACAACGCCCTGCACTTAAATATTACTTATATACTTTATGGGAAAACGATTCCTTCTATACAATATACCCTTTTACTCTTCGGATACGGGTATAAAAACCGGCACCTTCACCTTCTGTAACTTATGGGCAGTTATGTCAAGAATTAGGTTGTCATTTGTTGACAGGAAATATTCAGTCTGAGCACAACATTTTTTTGGAAGGGAAGTTTTTAAATCTCTAAAAAATACAGTCTTTCTGAATTGTAAAAGTAACTCTCTATATACATTTCTGGATTTTTTTTGAAGCAAAACGTAACAATAAACACATTAAAATTTAAAAAAAAATATTTTGTAATGAAATTAACTCTGCTACTGTTCTTTTTGGCGAAGTATCTGCAAAATAAATGATTTTGTTTATCTCTCCACAAAAAAATGTCTCGAAATTTCTGTGGCACCCTGAATATGTTTTAGGCATCTAAAGACAAAATCTGAATCGCACATTTCCAGAGTGAGCAAACACTATACATAACACGCTTAACCTTAATAATGTAGATTTAAATTAGTTTTGTGCACTTTAAGTAGTCGCCGAACTTAAAAATTATATATTTATATTTTGGCGCTTTGAAGATCATTCTTCTGAAATATTTATTTTATAACAAATTTAATTTTTTTTTTCAGAATTGTCGATTATAAAAACAGAAGTCACTTAAAATTGACCAGGAGTTAGAAATTTCTGAAAATAAGACTAAAGATTTGTGTATGTCTATACAGAAATATACATCAAAATTAGAATTGCTTAACGAAAAAATGTACAAGAAGAGAATACATCATGATTTGGAGGAGACTGAGTTTGAGCATGAGCAGACTGAGCTAAGCCAAAACTTAAGGTATGCCCATAATCCCAAATTTACTCATATATTATAAATTTATATGATATTTTTTCAGGATTGCGAGCTTGGAATGTTAAAGTTGGAGGGAGTGATTTCTGAATTACGAAACGGAATTGAACTTCATAAGGACTTAGTGATAGAGAACCATAGAGAAGCGTTATCTTGGGAATCAAAATATAAATTACTTGAAGAAACAATTCGATGGTCAAAGACAGAGCACTCTTTAAATGGTGAAATAGGCTCAATGAAAAAATGAAATTCATCGTATGAATATAAGATATGGTCAACTAAAGCGAGCGCAAAGAAAAATTGGTTCAAGATTTAGAACATTGTGTTATGCACCGTGAACAAATTTTGTTAATGCAACTATTAAAGAACATGTAAGGGCAAAATATTATTAAAACTTCAAACTGCTTCTCAAACTCAAGTACGATTTGATGAAGTTCACAATAGAGCTATGTTAATTCATAATGAAATAGCATATCTTTCAGAAAATCGTTTAACAGAAGATGTCAATAAGATTGAACGCATGATTTATATGTTAAGAAGAATTCAATCAGACCTAAATAACATTATTGAAGATGATGTCAATATCAGAACTCAAATAGAGAATGCTCATTTGTCTAAGCATGCCAATTTAGAGCAAATTATTCGAAACAGACTCGTGCTAAGGCATATCGACGGCTTAAACTGATAAAGTCACATCAAAGAATCGTTCGCTCGGAGATGACAGTAGATCAGCTCTCCCAAAAACAATCCGATATGAACACCAAACTAATGGATATAATTCAAAAATCTGACAAAAGACTTCCCTGAAAAAATATTCTTTACAAAAAATTATTCATATCCTAAGAGAATAATAGTCGTCTAACAAAAATATATTTTTTAGTTTTAACTTGTAGCAAGATTCAAATATAATGTTAAACAAATATAGATAAAAAATATATCAAAATATTATGTTGTTTATATTTTTTTATCTATATGTCTATACTAGGACGCAGTCCCCATCGCACTCGTATCTCTCAAACGAAAAAAAAGATAAGAAAGTGTTGAGTCGCCGTTACGGCGACATTACTTATATATACCCGTACTCAGTCAGTACTTATGTAATTTATGTGGAATTTCTAAAAATGTACCAGTTTTTACATTACATATTTTTCTGCATATGTCTTTTAAACAGTGTGTTTTGGCCTAATCAATTTAGGCACCACCCAAGAGACAAAATACAAAATGATGAAATACAAAAATACACAGCTTTTATACCCGTACTGAAGAATAAAAGGGTATATGGTATTTGTGGTAAAAGTGGATGTATGTAACATTGAGAAGAATTCATTTCCGACGAACCTGCGTAATGCGTAAATGATTGGATGCAGTTTTCCGTCTTCTTTCTTCTGAAATAGCACTGCCCCGAAACCAAGAGAGCTTGCATCACAATAAAGGTTTATCTCGTCCTTATGATTCTAAATTGCCAAAATTGGTGCTTGCATTAACAGTTCCTTAAGCATTACAAAACATTTTAATTCACTTTCACCAAATTTGAACTCTGTGTCTTTTCTAAAGAGATCGTAAAGCGGTTTGGCAATAGTTGAGAAATCCTTTATAAATCTTCTGAAATAGGAGCATAAGCCAAGAAAACTTTGCACAATCTGTACCTTATCTGGGATTGGAAAGTTTTTGATTGCTTCTAGTCCTTTTTCATCTGCTTTTATACCTTTCCCGTTGATTGTAAACCCCAGATATTTTATGTTAGATTGTAGAAACTCACATTTGTCTATACGTAATTCTAATTTGTTTTGAGCTAATCTAATAAAGACTTCTTTTAGCGTTTCCAAGTGTTCCTGTATGTCTTTGCTGGCCACCATGATGTCGTCCATGTATACAATAACTTTGTCCTCTCTAATCAAATCATCGAATATTTTGTTAATAAACCTTTGAAACACTGCTGAAGCCGTTTTCAGGCCTTGTGGCATTCTGAGAAACTCGAATTGTCCTAAAGGTGTCACGAACGACGTATACCTAATCGATTCCTCACATTAACGAATACATGGAAATAACCATTTTTGAGATCAAGTTTCGTAAAGACTCTTTTGTTGGCTAATTTGTCTAGTAGATCATCGATGTGGGGAATGGGATAGTTGTCCTTAATCAAAAGTCTTGTTAAGTTTCCTAAAATCTATGCATAATCTTAAGTCTCCTCTTTTTAACTAATACGATAGGTGAAGCGTAATCAGAATCGCTGGGTCGTATTATTCCTTTTCTTAAATATTCATCTAACAATTTTTGCAGTTTATCTTTTTCAGTATATGACAGGCGCCTTGGAGCACAACTAAACGGTTTTGATTTTTCTAAGTTAAGTTTTATTTCGCACCTGACTAAGGGTTCTTTTGGTTTTACCGTCTTCACGTAGTAGTCTTCGATTGTTTGCCTAAGCTGACACTTAAGCTTATGACTTGCTCCCCCACAAATGTAATCCCAACTTCTTCATTTTCCCATATAATTAATATTAAAAAATATCTGGCACAATAATCTCATTGTATGTGTCATCAGATTTGTTACTTTAAGTTTCATTCCATTACCTATCGTATCATTATTTACCGAAATAACTGGTTCCTTTTGTAATTTTTTGTGCGGTAGAATCGACGCAATTTGCAACGAATAACTTACTAACTTCTGTGAAAACTTCTCCAGTATCGTCACTAATGTCTTTCCCCTATCATTTCGTCTACTCCCTAATGTATCATCACTAACAATTTCACTAACAAAATCACTAACAATTTCAACTTCATCACTAACAAATCACTAAAATTTTATCAACTTCATCACTAACTAAATCACCAACAATTTCATTAACTTCATTACTAACGGTATCACTAACAATTTAAATTCATCACTTTTACATTCTTTAACTTTCTTAATAACGGTATCCCTTAAAATTTTCATTTTACATTCTCTATCTTAATCTATCTCTAACTATTTCATGAACGTTTTCACTGATCTTTTCAAAACTTATTATATTAGTGTTATTTCCAACTATATTAATTTGCATTTTATCATTTTAAATTTACATTGCTGAATTTTCACTTAAATGATCATTAACTTCCGTATTCAAAAGCGTCTAACGTAACCATCTTTAAAGCACTTAGGTCCAAATTTAACTCGCATGCATTCATGAAATTTACCAAGAACCACGCCATGACTATAGACTCGTTTGACACCACGTTCAAATAAAAATAAATATTTTATTCTTCCTTTTTCAAAACATAACATAAAATTTTTCCAAATGTTTTCAACTGGCTTTTGTTTAGCCCAAAGTAGAATTCAAAAACTGGTTCCTAAAATGCTTTCTGTGGCGATTAGACTTTTTGATGAACGATATTGGACTCCCAGAGTCCTATAGGGCACGCTACAATTAATGGTGTTACGGTATTGTTTAAAAAGAAAATCTTACAGTATCTTACATAATTGTTGCGGGTTACGCTCTTCTCTCCGGGCATTGTCCGACAAGTGTCAAATGCCCACATGCGTAGCATGTCGACTCCCTTTTGGTTTGAGGCGGTCCTTGGCAAAATGGCCTCGTGAGTTGCAGTTGGCGCAACTTGTGGGTCCTTGTTGGCCAGAAGTATTTACCGGGCCATACTGAGACGTGTCATTAACGTACGCTCCGGAAGGCCAGATCTCCGAAAACGCATGCAAAGGCCGGATCGGAGAAGCACTGAATGCGAGCCTGATCCCGTAAGCCCGTAACTGGAATCCCCTCAATTATCTTCTTTCAGCTCCTCTGTGTCTATGTTGATGTTCCTGGCCAGCATCATCTTGTTTTCGAAATATGTGGAAAATTTTCTCCACGAAGCCATTGGCGCTTTTGGAATCTGTCTCTGAGTTCTCCTTTGGTGACGGTTGCCCCGAATGCCACGATCAGTTGCTCGCAAAGGTAATCAGCTGGTTCCAAGATGCGCGAAGAATCTGCATGGAGCCAGCGCTGAGCATTTCCTTTCAATTTAGCGATCAGCAGCATTCGTTTTGTAATGCTGTCCAGGTTGTAAATTTGGGAAATATTCCCCAGCTGTATGACCCAATTTTGGCACATTGTGTCCCGTCGTAATCCATCGTTACTTCCTTTGCCAAAGTTAGAGTTGCCACGGAGATCCCCAAATGTTTACATTTGCGTCTTGCCGTTTTGCCACACCGTTGTCTACATTGTCGTCATTTCCATCACTGCCTTTATGGGTGATATTAACATTGGTGCTGTTAGCGCCGTTAGCGCGCACACGCTGTTAGCTGCGGTGCTGTTATCGCACACGCTGTTAGCGCAAGCGATGTTGTTGTTGTTGCTGTAATTTGCGTCTCTGTCTTCGATGATGATGTCATTGGATTGGCCGACATGATCGATCCTGTCTCTCTTCGTAAATTTTGCGCAGCATGTCTTTGCCTGCTTCTATCTCTGCTCGTAATTTCATCAGAGCCACGTGTTCAGCTTCCACCGCGCTCGGCTGTCCTCGAGTCGATGGGGCTGCCTCTTCCTCGATCGCAGACGCCAAAGTTGGTGCTGCGCTTGCCGTCTCCTGCTGTTCCACTTGGACGACCGGAACCTCTGGTGGGTCGCCGCGCGTCTGGCGAAATTGCGCTTATGCGTGCGATTAGCTCGGCTTTAGAGCCTTGGGTTGATAGCCCAAGACCGGACAGCCACCTCTTCAGTTGCACTACCGAACATTTATTCAACTCTATGTCGCACATTGTGAGTAAGGCCCACTTCTGAATTGTGAGAGTAAAACGAGGTTATGTATGATATCTTTCTATATATTTCTCCGCACACGACTTTATTGTTCTCATTTTCCTTTACGAATGGCCAAGCGTCGGTCTGTCTCTTTTTAGGAGACCGTATATTCGGTATTTCTCCAGTGTGGTCGTAGATTTGGGATTATTCGTACATATGTATACATTAAGGCTAGTATTATATATGGGGCTGACAGGGGTTATCCTACCACACTAGTGAAAACGAGAAAGGATACTAACTCTGTCGCTGTTAACGCGACACTACTTTATACCCGTACTCAGTCTGTACACATGTGAATCATGTGGAATTTTCAAATGTTTTATCAGTTTTTACATTTTAAAATTTTTGCTGCATCTGTCATCTACATCCACATTAGTTCTAAAAAAAATACACGTACACTGCACGCGGCAGTGTGTGAGCGAGAGAGAGAATCAGTAGCGGCCATCAACCCTACAAATGTATATTTTGTTGCGAGTGGTGGAGGGACTAGTTGTTGAAAATTCATTATATCACTGTGGCCATAATAATGATCCGATCTGAACCAGATTCGGGAATCTGGTAGATAAGATCATTCCCTACGATACTGCATTTTTCGTTTTTTTCTATCTTCAAAACTGTAAACTTTCATCTTTTGGAGCGGAAGGGACGTGAAGAAATTCGTACAGAAGAGTGTATCACAGGAGCTAGGAAAGAAAGTTTGGTTGCTCTAGCTCTTATAGTCTCTAAGATCGAGGCACTCATTTGTACGAAAACCAAATCGACTCGTTTTGGTTTGAGTGCGAGCGAGAGGGAACGATGTTTCTCGAAATGGTTTTCTCCAATGATCCGATTTGATTCAGATTTGGGCTCTGAAAGATATGGGTTTTCTATGATTCTTCATTTCTAGTTTTCTGTTATGTTGAAAATTGTGGACGCCACAGATGTGCGCCTTTCGTGGGGCGGAAGTGGGCGGGGCGAAATTTTGAAACAAACTTCGAGGAGAGAGATATCACATTAGTCTGGAAAAAAATTTGGTTGCTTTAGCTCTTATAGCCTCCGAGCAATGGGCGCCGAACAAGACGGACGGACAGACAGACGGACAGAAATGGCTATATCGACTCGGCTATTGATGCTGATGAAGAATATATATACTTTATTCTCTATGTTACACACATCTACTTTTACCACAAATACAATATATCCTTTTACTCTGCGAATACGGGTATTCAAAATTATTGCGACATACTGCTACAATACACACACCATCCTCAGTACATGGGTATTGCCCATTTAAACTGGTTTTGTAAAACCACATATGTGGTGCTAGTCCAGTATACAACCATGAAGCATACGATAAGGAAGTAAAATATAGATTACAGATAGCTACATAATAGTAGATCAAAATTATTATTAGGTTAGCATAAAAATAAATATTGAGATTTAGTGTTAGTTAAAAATTACATAGGTCATTAGCTAGATAACCAATATAAGGGACCTGTTGGAAGCTGCCGAGCTTTTTCGGCAACACTGACTCTACATTTAAAACAAATAGTCTCCGTTGTTAATTTCAGAAGGATTTTATTATTCGATGGGGCCGTGACCGTGAATTACGATTCGGTGTGTAATAGCTGTACAAATGTATTAAAGGCAAAGACAATTCTAACGGTTCGCGTTTGACATTAGCTTGAGCCGCGATGCGATGCGTTCGAGAATAATTTTGAATGTCTCGCAAAAAGGGCGATGCACTGCAATATAAGCAGTAGTGCGCATATGTAGGTGTGTGCGTGTTCACACTGAGAGCGCGATTTAGATAAGCGCGACAATACATAATTTAAGAGAGTTGTGGAAGATGTATGGAAGAGAATATGAAAATATCTTAAGAGCTATTAAAGGCTGCTGCTCGAACGTACTCCCCGTTGAAAGACCAGGGCTTTTAACAGGATCCTCATTGGGAGGATGCACAGTTTGTTGGCAGCTCGACGAGTGGTTCCAGATGGTGTCCTCAGGATGTCAACTCCCACAGCCCCATCAGCTCCAGCGATGACCTCGATCACCCGAGCTAATCGCCATTTCAACGTCGGAGAGTTTTTGTCCTTGATACAGACGACGTCGTTGACTTGGATCGGTGGATTCGATATGCACCATTTGGCACGTTGTTGGAGCAGAGTTACTTCTCACTTCAACGCTTCCAAAAGATCTGCTGGGCCAGAGATCTAGTCGGATAAAGCTGCCGTAACGTCTAGCTGGTGCTAGGACGCCAAGATCATCAGGGTGTTCTGAAAGTGCGATAAGAGGACGAGAATATGTGATAGCCTGGATTTGTCAGACCAATGTCCACAGCTCGTCAGAGACAAAGAGTGACGATCCTACGGAGCGATAGAGTGCTTATTGGCCGTCTTTACGGCCAACCTCGCAAGCGAACACCAACACGAATCAATCAATCAATCAACAACGAAGGGCAAAATAGATATAATGCTGCTGGAAGTTCGCAGAGCAAGGTACTCAGGATACAAGTGGGCCCGCTCAACGATGCGACACAGCAAATGTTATCCTTTCCGAAGGTCTTCAGACGAGAGATCAGGCGACTTATTCTAACTGATGAACTTCTCAACGTATCCAAACACGCTCTCGATGACTCCAAATGAGTTGATGTGCTTGAATGATAGCGAGGTATCGACACGCTACGGCACCACCTCGATGCCAAATTTCCGGAGGACTAACTTCGCACCCTGGCGGTAGGTCCAAAACTCGTACTTTATGGGGAATGGGGGTGCGAGCGCAGGCCCCCGGCGTCAATATCCTGTGACTGCAGGAAATCCGAAATGGCAGTGGAGTGCTTGGCTGCCAAATCGTAGTGTCACAACCGAAAAGAGCATCCGCTGGCAGATAGGGACGATAGAATACCTGGAACCAGGAACCGACGCTTTGTCTTCACTGGCCCCTCAGTGTCGGAGGCAGAGTTGGCTAAGGCCTCTCGCTTTGGACGCAGGAGGAGCTGCAGGAGCTTCGTGGTATAAGCCAAAGACCCCGAAATTATTAAGAAAAATTATTCCGAGAATATTGACTAATGCCCTAAATTAATGTTTTTAATGAATTCAAGGTACGAATCAATGCCGTCAGCCATTCGGATGTTACTGGGGAATCACGGGATGACGGCCTCTGATAAATATAGGCTTTTGTAGGATTTGCATTTTCCGTTTTGTGTTATCTTTTGAATTGTGACGCCACTGATGTGTGACGGTATCCGGGAAGCAGAAGGGGGAGACCAAATTTTGAAGAACACTCTAGGAGTGAGATATACCATCAGTCTGAAAATTGGTCGCCATAGCTCTTATAGCTAGTCTTTGACGGATGGTCGACAAAACAATACGAGACAGACGGACAGGCAGACAGACAGACATTCTACTTGGCTATTGATCACTGATCAAGATTATATATACTTTATCGACCGGCAACGATTCCATCCGGAATGTTACATACATGCACGTTTACCACTGAAGGCAAAATGATCCTTTACCGCCATCGAGATGCGCAGATGTACGCGAACAAACCCGCTTGTCTGCGAGAATAGTCATGTTCTCTAAGACTCAAACCCATTCAGGAGTGCACTGTGATAAAAATGTTGAAATGAGGACTGTTGAAGCTGCCGAGCTTTTTCGGCACCCACATTTACAAAAAAATAGTCTCCGTTGTTGAATTTAGTACGATTATTGTTCGATGTAATGCATGTGAACTACGATTCGGTGTGTGTAATAGCTGTACAAAATGTGTTAGAGGCAAAGAAAAATTCTAACGGTTCGCGCGTTTGACATTAGCTTGAGCCGCGATGCGCTGCGTTCGAGAATAATTTTGACTGTCCCGCAATAAAGGCGATGCACAATTGAATATAAGCAGTAGAGCGTATATATATATGTAGTGGTGTGTGCAAGTGCAAGTTCGCACTGAGAACGCGATTTAGATGAGTATACTCGTAATATATATAAATATATACATATATGTGAGCTTTATGTTCTGTTTTCGTGCAGGTACAGCACTGGACCTAACGGTGGCACTATGATAGAGAAGGACGGGAAAACCTATACCTGGCCTTGTCATACCTGCCAGGAAGAAGACCCACCATCGGGGATGTCAGGACACTAATCCAACAAGCACGGAAAGCGGGTCTTGACATTGTCCTACGCTGCGACGCGAATGCCCACACTCCCCTGGGAAGCACGGGAACAAATTCTAGAGGAGAGTCGCTGTTCGAGTACATTCTGTCCACAAATTTTGTTGTGTGCAAACGGGGAGACCACCCGAGCTTCCACAACAGGAACTATGCAGAGGTTATCGATAAAACACTTGCCTCGGACAGTGACTCCTCACCATTGATGACTGGCATGTGTCCAGTGAGTGTTCCTTCTCGGATCACTACACGCTAGTGTTCAACCTACAGGAGGTCAACCTACGGGACACACAACACCCAACTGTGAGATTTTCGCTCGCTGTGGCCCCACTATTACCCTAAACGCACTAAGAATCTCCTAGGCTTCAGGAAGAGTCAGTTGCGAACACTGACGGGAGTCAGGACGGGTCACTGTGTCATCGGCCACTAAATACAGACCAAGACTTCTGCCGCAGCTGCAGGGACGAGGAGGAAATAGAGAGAATCCATCATTTCTGTGGCTGTCCTGCACTCATGGAAAGGCGTCGCCGAATAATCGGCAGCGCCTTTCACGAGAATCTGACAGCCCGGAAAACATGCCTCTAGAGAGGCTGATGCTCTTTATAGAGGCCTCGGGATGGTTTGCGAAACCTCCTTAGGCACCATACAATATCCCATGATGAGTGTGGGCATTACAATGGGCAGCTTTTGCCTCTGAATGACCTCGACTTTGGGGAGCAGCCCTATAAACCTAACCTAACCTTACTTCGGACGAGCAATGTTTAGGCCAGAAACTTCTTTCTTGCCAGGAAGGTCCATTCCAACCCTGACTCCTGAGCTCTTTGAAAATGTGCCGGGTTCATCCCTTCATATAAGCCATCCATGCCACATCCAGATCCTGTTAGCTACAAAACGTATGGTTCTTTTCGCAACCAAGACAGGATGACAGCTGAACCAACAATGAGTCGAGAAGTCAATGGTATCCGTTTTCCTGATTTGGCGAAGTAGATTGGCTAATAGGAACGCTGCACATAGTTCGAGCTAAGGCACTGTGAGAGTTTTCAGGCCTCTAGCCTTCGAACAAAGCAAATGTACTCAGCCGTGGTATCCTTAAACAAACACCATAGCACCATAGGTTTGCAATTCAAGCCTTGTCTAAGGTTGATGCATGTAGAGAGGAAATGTAGCGTGACCCACGCTAGTGAAGTCCTTGCGAAACTCAGTCCCGCCGATGCCATAGGCTAAGGAAAACTTTCGACACAATGCAGCTTGCCTCTCCACATGAGCTGCATGATGCTTTTCGCTCTTGTCAATCCCACAGGATCATAGCAACGTGCAATAGCTGACAGCACCGAACGCTTAGTGTGCTTGCCAACACCGATTTGAGGTGCAAATGTAAACAAAAGTTGTCCTTATGGGTTCTCCCAGATGAGTCCAAGCGCCTTGGTCACATTGCTGCCATCATCGAGATTCAGATAACTTTCGGCCACTGGGACTTTGAAGTACATCAGGAGAGTTGGAACACCATTTCCCCAACTGAAATTTCCTCGAGCAAGAAGATCCGTGGTTTGGTGCATGACGTCCAGCACTTCCTCTACTGATTTGCCTCCAGATATCATATCGTCCACATAAAAGTCCTGTAAAATGGTTTCTGAGCCCAATGAATATGAAGACGACTCATCCATGGCTAACTGATACATAGCTCGAATAGCTTAAAAACGATGCAGGCTTAGTTCCGTAAGTAACAGTGTTTAGCTTAAAGATCTGTATGTCGTCGTCAAGAGAGTCCCGCCACAATATGCATTGGAGCATGGTGTCAGGCATTGAGAAACGCACGCATCTATACATTTTACCGATATCACCTGTGAGAGCAATGGAAAATGTACGAAAACGAATGACATAAGCAGATCTTTAAACGAGAGACCAGATGTGGTAGCTGCAGAACCATCGAATACGACTCTCAGCTTTGTCGTCGGAGCTGTCATTTTAATGACGCAATTATGCGGCAAGAAATATCTGCACTTCTGCCTATCTTTATTGGGCAGCGGAGACATGTGATCGTGGACAGGTACTCTTTCATAAATGCCGAATATTTTGCATACAGAGCTGGATTACACACGAACTTCCACTCCAAATTTTCCAAACGTCACTTTGCTTGCAAGTAGGAATCGCCCAAGGACTCGAATCTTCGCTTCATACGAAAGTGGAATATTCCCTTGAGGGTAAATGATGGGTTTACGAAGTGTTCCTCGCAGTGCAGCTCCTCTTTGTTGCCCTAGCAATCGGCTCAAAATGTGCTCCACTTCCCAAAATTGACGAACCAGCTCATCAAGCCGAGTGCTGTAATTGGTGTCATCCGAAAATTGGGTTGCGATAAACGACGGGAGATTGGGAGATGCGACAAACGAATAGATATTGGGGCCGAGTGCCAGCCACCAGAGAGAATCCATCCGAGATGTGCCTTCTGTAGCAACGGTAGTCCAGGTGTCATGTGGTTAGTGCCTTCGCACAATGCACAGGAAACTGGAGCGCTCGATGTTACAAACGACTTTCTATGATGCGTACTAACTGACAGTTTTAACTGACTTGCTAACCTGACCATCTTGTCCTTGCATGGATTGATACGCATTTTCAAGAGTTCGACATTGTTTTTCAAAAATCCAGATAATTTCTCCCAAGATGGGAGCTCCTGATTCGACGAAGTCTCCTCCCATATATTCTGAATGGATTTTTCCAGTTTCTGGAGAACAGTCTTCATGAGAATACAGTCCGCCACTTTTCCTCGCTTGCAAGCGATTCCATGGCACGAATGTGCGAGGCAACTCTATCAGTCATTTCCTACAACCTGCCCACAGAAACCTCAGCGTTTTCCAACCCAAATATTCCTCTGATGTGTGCCTGCAAAATGAAACGTTTATTATCAAAGAGTCGCTTTAGAATATCTAGTGCTACAATATAATTAGCTTCATTTATCTCCGGAGCTGATGCTATTCAGGACGCGCCACTCAAGAAGGAACGTAGATGTTCTCGATAGGGGCAGCTCGGTCCCTGAGAAGAAGTTTGCCCCTCCGTAAAGGTTCCACTGAATTTGGGCAGCTCCAGATGAGGTAATCAAGATCAATTGGACAGCTGATGCTATTCAGGACGCGCCACTCAAGAAGGAACGTAGATGTTCTCGAGGGTCAGCTCGGTCTCCTGAGAAGAAGTTTGCCCCTCCGTAAAGGTTCCACTGAATTTGGGCAGCTCCAGATGAGGTAATCAAGATCAATTGACATGACGACGACTGACGGCGTTCCACTAGGGTTGGCATTAAATGTTGATCAATGCTTGCTGCTCGAACGAATGGTCCTCAACGAAAATATAGACGAGTCGAATTTGGCCGGAACTTCACTGGACTCAAAATCCGCTTCCTCCAAACTGTGCCACAAAAAATTAGCCTTCAGCTCTGTTAGTGATTCCAACATTCCTCGCAAATCGTATTCATCCATTTAACGCAAGTTTTCTGTGCGTATGAACTCTAGCCTATCGAAAATAGCGCTAGCCATCAGCAGCATGAAGAAAATACGAGATGGAAATGGGTGTTGGATGCGTTTACAGTATAGTCACCAGATGGATGAGCACCAAATGCCACTGAATCACTTTTTAATTTACTCTAATTTACTGCTAATTTTACTCTTGCCCATGTTTTCGGCTATAAACAGTTGACGCGGATTATGCTAGTCGATCACAGTTAAAAATGACGATTTCAGCCGTTTGATCGCTCACTTTTTCGGCACTTGCGATGTGCGGAACGTATGCACCGGTAAAACGACGACCGAAAACAACAAATATGCACAAGAGGAACGCTCGGGATGTACTTGATTTTTAGTTCACATTCCAGAAAGATCTTGATGTAGCCGGTCACGAGAGCTGGCTGACGCAAAGTGACCAAAGGGAGGCGAAGAAACACGAACGGAGCACGCTTAGAACTCTATGCAGCCGGTATCGACAGTGCGTTGCGCAGGCTGACACAGACGGTGAAAGAGAAAACGAATAGCAGGCCGCTAGAACTGCTACTGTCGGTCACAACGACATTTGGTTCGCTACCTTTTCCACATATGTCCCTTTATACCTTAAAAATGATTTAGTTGAATGGTTTAACTATTTTTAACGCATTATAAGTCCACGGCGATCAAGTCGGAGTCACCAAAAATGTTGGAATCTGCCGAGCTTTTTCAACCACTCTGACAATACTTAATTTAAGAGAGTTGTAGGAGAAGATGTATGGAAGAGAATATGAAACTATCTTAAGAGCTATTTGTAACGAACGATGAAACCATGGTCCGTCACATTTCCTAGTACGTAAGACACACTACTCCCGCGGCACTAAATACCCGACAACACTTCTATAACTACATATATAACTAACTAAAATAACCAACACACGTCCTCCCCAATTGGAAATTGCGAAATCGGCAAAAGTACTTCCCGATTTCCCCACACAATGCTCGACTTCTCGATTGCGAAATCGACAAGAGTAGCAGACACTCCAAGCCACACACTGATTTTCATGGTTGCAAATTCAGTACACGAGCCAAGACAAGATTCCCCACCTACTCGGTTGCGAACTTATCAAGAACAGCAAAACACAGAGTTCCCAATTCATCCACTTGCCTCGATTTCCCGGTTGGGAAATCGTGCCGACGCCTTACCCTACCATAAACACAAAACACTTTCTAGTTTTAAGAAAGAACTTGCGGACTCAGCAGAAACTCAGCTCCATTGACATAATTTTCCTTCGCTAGCGCGAACTCCCCAGCTCTTCTTTCGGTCTTACGGCCAAGCCACCCCGCATAAAGTTCCCAGCGATCTACAAATTTTTATAGATAGAAAATCCTGGACGGACTGAGCCTACCTCAGCCTGAGATAAATCCTCACATATTAAAAGCTGCTTCTTCGAACAGGATCACTATAAGGGCAAAGGAATAAAGGATAGAAATACAACTACCACGGTATAAAGAAAATAGATTAAAATTATATAAAAAATATAATATAAAACAATTGGTTTTTTCACCATTTCATGGCCATGACAAACAAATAATAATAATATAGAAAACCGAGAAGGGACATGTTGTGTCGCTGTTACGGTAGCTGCTGAAAATTAATTTCATCATTGTGGCTGGTAGATATGATCATTCTCAACGATACTGCATTTTTCTTTCTTCAAAATTGTGAACACTCATCTTTTTCTCTAGCTCTTATAGTATCTGAGATCTATGTGCTCATCTGGACGAATGCGCAGACACATTGGTGTGTGTGCTTCTCCAAATGATTTTCTCCATTGTGGTTATATTAATTATCCCATCCGTCCCACATTCGGGTTTTTGATATATATGGGCTATATTCTGTGAGTGCGAGCGAGAGGCAACGATGTTTCTCGAAATGGTTTTCCATTGTGGCTATACTAATAATCTGATCCGATTCAGATTTGAGCCTCTGATAGATATGGTTTTTTCTATGATTCTGCATTTTTAGTATTCTTTTTTTAATTGTGGACGCCACAGATATGCGCACTTTAGGGCGGAAGTGGGCGGGGCGAAATTTTTAAAAGTTTTCTAGAAGTGAGATATCACATCACTCAGGAAACAAAATTTTGTTTCTCTAGCTCTTATAGCCTCCGAGCAATGGGCGACAAGCAAGACGGACAGACGGACGGACAGACATGGCTATATCGACTCGGCTATTGAATAAGAATATATATATGCTTTATAGGGTCGGAAATTATTCCTTCTCTATGTTACACACATCCACTTTTACCACAAATACAATATACCCTTTTACTCTTCGAGTACAGGTATTAGAAATAATTATTGTTTAGGGCTGTCCATATAGTACGATTTCGTTGATTTTGACCCCTACCCAACCCTGTTAAAGAAAAGTAATCATTCAAGCAACGCCCCCACCCATGATTACGTAATCACAACGAGTAGCACGGAAGTCGCCGTCAACGCGACTCTATTTTTATACCGTACTCTCAGCAGCACATGTGATTTATGTGGAATTTTCAAATGTTTTATCAGTTTTTACATTTTAATTTTCTACACCTGTCATCTACATCTACATCATCATCATTTCTCACAACAACACACGTACACCGCACAGGAGTACGGTGAGCGAATCTGTAGCGACAAATATGACCATAAATGATTTACTCTGCAAGGGAAGGGGAAATCTCTGCTGAAAATTCATTTTATCACTGTGGCTATAAAATGATCCGATCTGAACCAAATTCTGGTAGATATGATCATTCCCTACGATACTGCATTTTTTCTCCCCTCAAAATTGTGGACTTTCATTTTGTGGGGTGGAAGGGGGAAGGCCTTTTTTGAAATACACTTGCCTTGATTTGGTATCACAGTTTGTTGCTCTAGCTCTTATAGTCTCTGAGATCCATGCGTGAAAAAAAAAAAACCAAATCGACTCGTTTTTTGTGTGAGTGCGAGCGAAGTTTTTGTATGGTTTTCTATATTGTGGCTATATTTATGATCCGATCCGATTCAGATTTGGGTCCCTGATAGATGGTCTTTCTCTATGTTGTGGCTATATTTATGATTTGATCGAATCAGATTTGGGTCCCTGATAGATATGGTCTTTCTCTATGACTCTGCTATGATTCTGATTAGTTTTCTGTAATTTAAAAATTGTGCTACACATGTGCACCCTTTGTGGGGTGAAAGTAGGTGAAATTTGGAAATACTTTCGGGGTGGAGAACACATCAGACTGGATAAAAATTTGGTTGCTATAGCTCTTATAGCATTCCAGCAATGGGCGACAACAAGAAGACAGACAGACGAAGAGACAGTGCTATTTCGACATTGGCTATTGATGCTGATCAAGATTATATATACTTTATGGGGTCGGCAACGACCTTTCTCTATGTTACATACAGTACCCTTTACCACAAATGCAATAATATACCCTTTAACTTTCGTGAGTACGTGGGTAAATGCTGAACAAACTATTTGACTGTGTGAATAGTCATGTTCTCTAGACTCAAACCCATTCAGGAGTGCACTGCAAGATAAAAATGTTGTCGAGACTGTTGAAGCCGCCGAGGTGCTTTTTCGGCCGCTTCCGCTCTTAGATCTTCTAAAAATCTATTTTCTTGTACATCATTTAACTCTTCTAGTTTTTCTTTTAATTCGTCTACTATTTTTCCTCTCTGTTCTATGCTGAATAGTAGTTTACACGGAACTTGTTTTGTGCTCCTATGCTGCGTGTGTTATTTAATGCATGTTCTACTTTGTCTATTACTGCATCCCAATGTATACCTTTTTCTGGTTCTACTGAATTTCGCTATCATTGGTCCAATGTAGGTGTTTACCCTTTCCACCTGACCATTCGCTTGAGGCGATCCTGTTGCTATTCTTATATGTTTAATATCAGTCTCTGACAAGAAGTCATCAAACTCGTTTGACGTGAAACAACTTCCCCGATCTGAAATTATGCATTTGAGTTTGCTGTATGCTCTAAAATAGTCTTTCAACGAAACGATGACCTCCCGTGTATTCGTGGTTTTGTTGCATATAAACGCACAAACTTTTGTAAAAGCATCAACAACTACTAAGATGTGCTTCTTCAATCTTCCTGAATCAATGGGGCCGTAGTGATCGATGTGAATTAGTTCAAATGGTTTATTTCCTTTCGATGGAGTGTAAAAATCCTTCTTTTTCCTGTTTTAGGCGAAAACGCTACACATTTTAAAACAATTTTCAATATGACCAGAGCATTTTTCTTTTTTACGTTTGGAAACCAATAACTTTTATCAATTATATTCTTCATTTTGTCTCTACCTATGTGTCCTATTTCGTTATGATATTTGTATATAAAACGTGGTCTTCCATTTCTGTTGGAACATAGAATAACAATCTTCCATCATTACACTTCCTGTAAACTACACCGTTTCTCATTTCGAAAAGCTTTTGTTCATTTTCTTCTAATTGTTGCTTGATCTTTTGAACTACTTGGTCTTTTTGCTTGGCAAATGACTAGGGTTGTTTCAAACGTATAGTTTCTACAATGAGAATGTTTGGTGTATCTGCTTAACGCATCTACGTGTTGCATCCTGCTGCCTTCTCTATGGCTTAACTCATAGTCATAACTTTGCAGCTCTAACGCCCATCTAGCAATACGCGGGTTGAGTTCAATTTTGTTGAGCGTTAGCGTTAGTGAATTACAGTCAGTAACTATTCTGAAACGTTTTCCATATAAATAATATATGCGGAACCTGCGTAATGCGTAAATGATTGGATGCAGTTTTTCCGTCTTCTTTCTTCTGAAATAGCACTGCCCCGAAACCAAGAGAGCTTGCATCACAATAAAGGTTTATCTCGTCCTTATGATTCTAAATTGCCAAAATTGGTGCTTGCATTAACAGTTCCTTAAGCATTAAAAACATTTTAATTCACTTTCACCAAATTTGAACTCTGTGTCTTTTCTAAAGAGATCGTAAAGCGGTTTGGCAATAGTTGAGAAATCCTTTTATAAATCTTTCTGAAATAGGAGCATAAGCCAAGAAAACTTTTGCACAATCTGTACCTTATCTGGGATTGGAAAGTTTTTGATTGCTTCTAGTCCTTTTTCATCTGCTTTTATACCTTTCCCGTTGATTGTAAACCCCAGATATTTTTTATGTTAGATTGTAGAAAACTCACATTTGTCTATACGTAATTTAATTTGTTTTGAGCTAATCTAATAAAGACTTTTTAGCGTTTCCAAATGTTCCTGTATGTCTTTTGCTGGCCACCATGATGTCGTCCATGTATACAATAACTTTGTCCTCTCTAATCAAATCATCGAATATTTTGTTAATAAACCTTTGAAACACTGCTGAAGCCGTTTTCAGGCCTTGTGGCATTCTGAGAAACTCGAATTGTCCTAAAGGTGTCACGAACGACGTATACCTAATCGATTCCTCATTAACGAATACATGGAAATAACCATTTTGAGATCAAGTTTCGTAAAGACTCTTTTGTTGGCTAATTTGTCTAGTAGATCATCGATGTGGGGAATGGGATAGTTGTCCTAATCAAAAGTCTTGTTAAGTTTCCTAAAATCTATGCATAATCTTAAGTCTCCCGTTTTCTTTTTAACTAATACGATAGGTGAAGCGTAATCAGAATCGCTGGGTCGTATTATTCCTTTTCTTAAATATTCATCTAACAATTTTTGCAGTTTATCTTTTTCAGTATATGACAGGCGCCTTGGAGCACAACTAAACGGTTTTGATTTTTCTAAGTTAAGTTTTATTTCGCACCTGACTAAGGGTTCTTTTGGTTTTACCGTCTTCACGTAGTAGTTCTTCGATTGTTTGCCTAAGCTGACACTTAAGCTTATGACTTATGTTCTCCCGCAAATGTAATCAACTTCTTCATTTTCCATATAATTAATATTAAAAATATCTGGCACAATAATCTCATTGTACAATGTGTCATCAGGTTTGTTGCTAAGGATTTCATTCATACCTATCGTATCATTATTTACCGAAATAACTGGTTCCTTTTTGTAATTTTTGGTGCGGTAGAATCGACGCAATTTGCAACGAATAACTTACTAACTTCTGTGGAAACTTCTCCAGTATCGTCACTAATGTCTTCCCCTTATCATTTCGTCTACTGGCTAATCGTATCATCACTAACAATTTCACTAACTTTTTACTGACAGCATCACAAACAATTTTATCAACTTCATCACTAACAAAATCACTAAAAATTTTATCAACTTCGTCACTAACTAAATCACCAACAATTTCATTAACTTCCTTACTAACGGTATCACTAACAATTTTATCAACTTCATCACTAACTAAATCACTAACAATTTCATTAACTTTTCTTACTAACGGTATCCCTTAAAAGTTTCATTTACATTCTCTATCTTAATCACCTCATCTCTAACTATTTCATGAACGTTTTCACTGATCTTTTCACTACTTATTATATTAGTGTTATTTCCAACTATATTAATTTGCATTTTATCATTTTCAATTTGCATTGCTGAATTTTCACTTATTGCTTATTTTCACTTTCACTCATTAACTTCCGTATTCAAAGCGTCTAACGTAACCATCTTTAAAGCACTTAGGTCCAAATTTAACTCGCATGCATTCATGAAAAGGCTACCAAGAACCACGCCATGACTCATAGACTCGTTTGACACCACGTTCAAAATAAAAATAACATTTTTATTCCTTTCAAAACATAACATAAAATTTTTCCGAATGTTTTCAACTGGCTTTTGTTTAGCCCAAAGTAGAATTCAAAAAAACAGGTTCCAAAATGCTTTCTGTGGCGATTAGACTTTTTTGATGAACGATATTGGACTCCCAGAGTCTATGAGGCACGCTGCAATTAATGGTGTTACGATATTGTTTAAAAAGAAAATCTTTACAGTATCTTTACATAATTGTTATAGGTTACGCTCTTTCTCTCGGGCATTGTCCGACCAGTGTCCAAATGCCCCACATGCGTAGCATGATCCAGGCTCCCGGTTTGGTTTGAGGCAGTCCTGGCGAAATGGCCTCGTGAGTTGCAGTTGCCGCAACGTAGGTCCTTGTTGGCCGAAGTATTTACCAGGCCCTGCGAAGACGTGTCATGCTGCATACGCTCCGGAAGGCGAATCTCCGAAAACGCATGCAAAATTTGCTTCGGATCGGAGAAGCACTGAATGCGAGCCTGATCCCGTAAGCCCGTAACTGGAATCCCCTCAATTATCTTCTCAGCTCAGCTCCTCTGTGTCTATGTTGATGTTCCTGGCCAGCATCATCTTGTTTTCGAAATATGTGGGAAAAATTTTCTCCACGAAGCCATTGGCGCTTTTGGAATCTGTCTCTGAGTTCTCCTTTGGTGACGGTTGCCCCGAATGCCACGATCAGTTGCTCGCAAAGGTAATCAGCTGGTTCCAAGATGCGCGAAGAATCTGTATGGAGCCAGCGCTGAGCATTTCCTTTCAATTTAGCGATCAGCAGCATTCGTTTTGTAATGCTGTCCAGGTTGTAAATTTGGGAAATATTCCCCAGCTGTATGACCCACGTTTTGCAGCATTGTGTCCCGTCGTAATCCATCGTTACTTCCTTTGCCAAAGTTAGAGTTGCCAATCAGATCCCCAAATGTTTACATTTGCGTCTTGCCGTTTTGCCACACCGTTGTCTACATTGTCGTCATTTCCATCACTGCCTTTATGGGTGATATTAACATTGGTGCTGTTAGCGCACACGCTGTTAGCGCACACGCTGTTAGCTGCGGTGCTGTTATCGCACACGCTGTTAGCGCAAAGCGATGTTGTTGTTGTTGCTGTAATTTGCGTCTCTGTCTTCGATGATGATGTCATTGGATTGGCCGACATGATCGATCCTGTCTATCCTTCGTAAATTTTGCGCAGCATGATGTCCGCTTCTATCTCTGCTCGTAATTTCATCAGAGCCACGTGTTCAGCTTCCACCGCGCTCGGCTGTCCTCGAGTCGATGGGGCTGCCTCTTCCTCGATCGCAGACGCCCAAGTTGGTGCTGCGCTTGCCGTCTCCCTGCTGTTCCACTTGGACGACCGGAACCTCTGGTGGGTCGCCGCGTGCGTCTGGCGAAATTGCGCTTATGCGTGCGATTAGCACGCTGGCTTAGAGCCTTGGGTTGATAGCCCAAGACCGGACAGCCACCTCTTCAGTTGCACTACCGAACATTTATTCAACTCTATGTCGCACATTGTGAGTAAGGCCCACTTCTGAATTGTGAGAGTAAAACGAGGTTATGTATGATATCTTTCTATATATTTCTCCGCACACGACTTTATTGTTCTCATTTTCCTTACGAATGGCCAAGCGTCGGTCTGTCTCTTTTTTAGGAGACCGTATATTCGGTATTTCTCCAGTGTGGTCGTAGATTTGGGATTATTCGTACATATGTATACATTAAGGCTAGTATTATATATGGGGCTGACAGGGGTTATCCTACCACACTAGTGAAAACGAGAAAGGATAACTCTGTCGCTGTTAACGCGACACTACTTTTATACCCGTACTCAGTCTGTACACATGTGAATCATGTGGAATTTTCAAATGTTTTATCAGTTTTTACATTTTAAAATTTTTTGCTGCATCTGTCATCTACATCCACATTAGTTCTAACAAAATACACGTACACTGCACGCGGCAGTGTGTGAGCGAGAGAGAATCAGTAGCGGCCATCAACCCTACAAATGTATATTTTGTTGCGAGTGGTGGAGGGACTAGTTGTTGAAAATTCATTATATCACTGTGGCCATAATAATGATCCGATCTGAACCAGATTCGGGAATCTGGTAGATAAGATCATTCCTACGATACTGCATTTTTCGTTTTTTTCTATCTTCAAAACTGTAAACTTTCATCTTTTGGAGGGCGGAAGGGGACGTGAAGAAATTCGTACAGAAGAGGTATCACAGGAGCTAGGAAAGAAAGTTTGGTTGCTCTAGCTCTTATAGTCTCTAAGATCGAGGCACTCATTTGTACGAAAAACCAAATCGACTCGTTTTGGTTTGAGTGCGAGCGAGAGGGAACGATGTTTCTCGAAATGGTTTTCTCCAATGATCCGATTTGATTCAGATTTGGGCTCTGAAAGATATGGGTTTTCTCTATGATTCTTCATTTCTAGTTTTCTGTTATGTTGAAAATTGTGGACGCCACAGATGTGCGCCTTTCGTGGGGGCGGAAGTGGGCGGGGCGAAATTTTGAAACAAACTTCGAGGAGAGAGATATCACATTAGTCTGGAAAAAAATTTGGTTGCTTTAGCTCTTATAGCCTCCGAGCAATGGGCGCCGAACAAGACGGACGGACAGACAGACGGACAGAAATGGCTATATCGACTCGGCTATTGATGCTGATGAAGAATATATATACTTTATTCTCTATGTTACACACATCTACTTTTACCACAAATACAATATATCCTTTTACTCTGCGAATACGGGTATTCAAAATTATTGCGACATACTGCTACAATACAACACCATCCTCAGTACATGGGTATTGCCCATTTAAACTGGCTCTTGGTAAAAAACCACATATGTGGTGCTAGTCCAGTATACAACCATGAAGCATACGATAAGGAAGTAAAATATAGATTACAGATAGCTACATAATAGTAGATCAAAATTATTATTAGGTTAGCATAAAAATAAATATTGAGATTTAGTGTTAGTTAAAAATTACATAGGTCATTAGCTAGATAACCAATATAAGGGGACCTGTTGGAAGCTGCCGAGCTTTTTCGGCAACACTGACTCTACATTTAAAACAAATAGTCTCCGTTGTTAATTTCAGAAGGATTTTATTATTCGATGGGGCCGTGACCGTGAATTACGATTCGGTGTGTAATAGCTGTACAAATGTATTAAAGGCAAAAGACAATTCTAACGGTTCGCGTTTGACATTAGCTTGAGCCGCGATGCGATGCGTTCGAGAATAATTTTGAATGTCTCGCAAAAGGGCGATGCACTGCAATATAAGCAGTAGTGCGCATATGTAGGTGTGTGCGTGTTCACACTGAGAGCGCGATTTAGATAAGCGCGACAATACATAATTTAAGAGAGTTGTAGGAGAAGATGTATGGAAGAGAATATGAAAATATCTTAAGAGCTATTAAAGGCTGCTGCTCCGAACGTACTCCCCGTTGAAAAGACCAGGGCTTTTAACAGGATCCTCATTGGGAGGATGCACAGTTTGTTGGCAGCTCGACGAGTGGTTCCAGATGGTGTCCTCAGGATGTCAACTCCCACAGCCCCCCATCAGCTCCAGCGATGACCTCGATCACCCGAGCTAATCGCCATTTCAACGTCGGAGAGTTTTTGTCCTTGATACAGACGACGTCGTTGACTTGGATCGGTGGATTCGATATGCACCATTTGGCACGTTGTTGGAGCAGAGTTAAGTACTCCTCACTTCAACGCTTCCAAAAGATCTGCTGGGCCAGAGATCTAGTCGGATAAAAGCTGCCGTAACGTCTAGCTGGTGCTAGGACGCCAAGATCATCAGGGTGTTCTGAAAGTGCGATAAGAGGACGAGAATATGTGATAGCCTGGATTTGTCAGACCAATGTCCACAGCTCGTCAGAGACAAAGAGTGACGATCCTACGGAGCGATAGAGTGCTTATTGGCCGTCTTTACGGCCAACCTCGCAAGCGAACACCAACACGAATCAATCAATCAATCAACAACGAAGGGCAAAATAGATATAATGCTGCTGGAAGTTCCCTTTTCGCAGAGCAAGGTACTCAGGATACAAGTGGGCCCGCTCAACGATGCGACACAGCAAATGTTATCCTTTCCGAAGGTCTTCAGACGAGAGATCAGGCGACTTATTCTAACTGATGAACTTCTCAACGTATCCAAACACGCTCTCGATGACTCCAAATGAGTTGATGTGCTTGAATGATAGCGAGGTATCGACACGCTTAGACGGCACCAATTCTCGATGCCAAATTTCCGGAGGACTAACTTCGGGCACCCTGGCGGTAGGTCCAAAACTCGTACTTTATGGGGAATGGGGGTGCGAGCGCAGGCCCCGGCGTCAATATCCTGTGACTGCAGGAAATCCGAAATGGCAGTGGAGTGCTTGGCTGCCAAATCGTGTAGTGTCACAACCGAAAAGAGCATCCGCTGGCAGATAGGGACGATAGAATACCTGGAACCAGGAACCAGCGACGGAAGCTTCGTCTTCACTGGCCCCTCAGTGTCGGAGGCAGAGTTGGCTAAGGCCTTCTCTCGCTTTGGACGCAGCGAGGAGCTGCAGGAGCTTCGTGGTATAAGCCAAAGACCCCCCGAAACGCTGACCGCGAGGGAAAGGAGCCTGAAAAAGAAGCACGAACAGAACCTGCGGTGGTACGAGTGGCTGAACGGAGTCGGTCATGCCAACGGAGACCAAACCCTCCCAAGCGCACAAGCGACGGTGGCAGAGGACCCCAAACCGTCGTCCTCACCGTCAGCAGCAGCTGACACGAAGACGATGAAGGACCAACCCTCAACGTCATATTTTGCGAACGCGCGAGGGAGAAAGGGGAAGACGGTATCCGGGAAGCAGAAGGGGAAGACCACACCTCAGTCGCAGAACACGGCAAGCGACACCAACGACAGAAAGCAACGGTGGAACCGACTGGTCGAGAGCGGTTCAAGCGGCAGTGGACGGATGACTCCACAAAAGCTTCCGAGCCGATGAAGGCGAAACCAGAGGACATTCTGGCCAGCCTAGGATCACCGCCTGAGCTGCAGATAGCCATTATCGACCGAAGCCATCCGGAAGGGAAGATATCGGACGTTAACTGGCTGAAGGCAAAATCAGTGATCCTGACCGCCATGAAAGATGCGCAGATCGTCCGCGCAGGTAACCCGTTTGTCTGCGAGTTCAAGGGCATCAAGTGGTATAAGGGAGCCAAAGCAGTGGTCTGTGCTAACGCAGAAAAACTTAAGTTTCTCAAAACCACGGTCCCAGGTTTTGGTGAACTTTGGCCAGGAGCGGCACTCTGCGTGGTCCCCATTGATGAGATTCCCAGCAGGACGATCATGAAGGTGCGGATTCCTCCCCCGATCAAGGCGGAATAGGACACACTTGTCTTGATCAAGGCACAGAACCGAATCCTGGGAACATCGGACTGGACCATAGGCGCCCTTATACCGTTTATGGACGAGAAGGCGGTAGACGTGGCCCTCATCCAAGAGCCCTGGACCGTTAAGGGAGGGGTTCGGGGACTGAACAGTCGCGGATACCGCCTTCTCACACACCTCAGTCAGAGAGGTGGTAAGCCAAGAACCTGTATCGTGGTACGAAGCGAGCTTTATGTTCTGTTTTCGTGCAGGTACAGCACCCGACCTAACGGTGGCACTATGATAGAGGAAGGACGGAAAAACCTATACCTGGCCTTGTCATACCTGCCAGGAAGAAGACCCACCATCGGGGATGTCAGGACACTAATCCAACAAGCACGGAAAGCGGGTCTTGACATTGTCCTACGCTGCGACGCGAATGCCCACACTCCCCTGGGAAGCACGGGAACAAATTCTAGAGGAGAGTCGCTGTTCGAGTACATTCTGTCCACAAATTTTTTGTTGTGCAAACGGGGAGACCACCCGAGCTTCCACAACAGGAACTATGCAGAGGTTATCGATAAAACACTTGCCTCGGACAGTGACTCCCTCACCATTGATGACTGGCATGTGTCCAGTGAGTGTTCCTTCTCGGATCACTACACGCCAGTGTTCAACCTACAGGAGGTCAACCTACGGGACACACAACACCCAACTGTGAGATTTCTCGCGCTCGCTGTGGCCCCACTATTACCCTAAACGCACTAAGAATCTCCTAGGCTTCAGGAAGAGTCAGTTGCGAACACTGACGGGAGTCAGGACGGGTCACTGTGTCATCGGCCACTAAATACAGACCAAGACTTCTGCCGCAGCTGCAGGGACGAGGAGGAAATAGAGAGAATCCATCACCTTCTCTGTGGCTGTCCTGCACTCATGGAAAGGCGTCGCCGAATAATCGGCAGCGCCTTTCACGAGAATCTGGACAGCCCGGAAAACATGCCTCTAGAGAGGCTGATGCTCTTTATAGAGGCCTCGGGATGGTTTGCGAAACCTCCCTTAGGCACCATACAATATCCCATGATGAGTGTGGGCATTACAATGGGCAGCTTTTTGCCTCTGAATGACCTCGACTTTGGGGAGCAGCCCTATAAACCTAACCTAACCTTACTTCGGACGAGCAATGTTTAGGCCAGAAACTTCTTTCGCCTTGCAAGAAGGAAGGTCCATTCACCCACAACCTAGACTGCAAGAGCTCCTGAGGCGCTGTTCTCTTTGAAAAAATGTCAGCCGGGTTCATCCCAGTTGGCACATAACGCCATTCCATGCCACTCCAGATCCTGTTAGCTACAAAACGTATGGTTCCTTTCGCAACCAAGACAGGATGACAGCTGAACCAACAATGAGTCGAGAAGTCAATGGTATCCGTTTTCCTGATTTGGCGAAGTAGATTGGCTAATAGGAACGCTGCACATAGTTCGAGCTAAGGCACTGTGAGAGTTTTCAGTGGGGCCCTCTAGCCTTCGAACAAAGCAAATGTACCTCAGCCGTGGTATCCTTAAACAAACACCATAGCACCATAGGTTTGCAATTCAAGCCTTGTCTAAGGTTGATGCATGTAGAGAGGAAATGTAGCGTGACCCACGCTAGTGAAGTCCTTGCGAAACTCAGTCCAAGCCGATGCCATAGGCTAAGGAAAACTTTCGACACAATGCAGCTTGCCTCTCCACATGAGCTGCATGATGCTTTTCGCTCTTGTCAATCCCACAGGATCATAGCAACGTGCAATAGCTGACAGCACCGAACGCTTAGTGTGCTTGCCAACACCGATTTGAGGTGCAAATGTAAACAAAAAGTTGTCCTTATGGGTTCTCCCCAGATGAGTCCAAGCGCCTTGGTCACATTGCTGCCATCATCGAGATTCAGATAACTTTCCCTTTTCGGCCACTGGGACTTTACGAAGTACATCAGGAGAGTTGGAACACCATTTCCCCAACTGAAAATTTCCTCGAGCAAGAAGATCCGTGGTTTGGTGCATGACGTCCAGCACTTCCTCTACTGATTTGCCTCCAGATATCATATCGTCCACATAAAAAGTCCTGTAAAATGGTTTCTGAGCCCAATGAATATGAAGACGACTCATCCATGGCTAACTGATACATAGCTCGAATAGCTTAAAAACGATGCAGGCTTAGTTCCGTAAGTAACAGTGTTTAGCTTAAAGATCTGTATGTCGTCGTCAAGAGAGTCCCGCCACAATATGCATTGGAGCATGGTGTCAGGCATTGAGAAACGCACGCATCTATACATTTTACCGATATCACCTGTGAGAGCAATGGAAAATGTACGAAAACGAATGACATAAGCAGATCTTTAAACGAGAGACCAGATGTGGTAGCTGCAGAACCATCGAATACGACTCTCAGCTTTGTCGTGGAGCTGTCATTTTTAATGACGCAATTATGCGGCAAGAAATATCTGCACTTCTGCCTATCTTTATTGGGCAGCGGAGACATGTGATCGTGGGACAGGTACTCTTTCATAAATGCCGAATATTTTGCATACAGAGCTGGATTACACACGAACTTCCACTCCAAATTTTCCAAACGTCACTTTGCTTGCAAGTAGGAATCGCCCAAGGACTCGAATCTTCGCTTCATACGAAAGCGAATGGAATATTCCCTTGAGGGTAAATGAGTGTGATGGTTTACGAAGTGTTCCTCGCAGTGCAGCTCCTCTTTGTTGCCCTAGCAATCGGCTCAAAAATGTGCTCCACTTCCCAAAATTGACGAACCAGCTCATCAAGCCGAGTGCTGTAATTGGTGTCATCCGAAAAATTGGGTTGCGATAAACGACGGGAGATTGGGAGATGCGACAAACGAATAGATATTGGGGCCGAGTGCCAGCCACCAGAGAGAATCCATCCGAGATGTGCCTTCTGTAGCAACGGTAGTCCAGGTGTCATGTGGTTAGTGCCTTCGCACAATGCACAGGAAACTGGAGCGCTCGATGTTACAAACGACTTTCTATGATGCGTACTAACTGACAGTTTTAACTGACTTGCTAACCTGACCATCTTGTCCTTGCATGGATTGATACGCATTTTTCAAGAGTTCGACATTGTTTTTCAAAAATCCAGATAATTTCTCCCAAGATGGGAGCTCCTGATTCGACGAAGTCTCCTCCCATATATTCTGAATGGATTTTTCCAGTTTCTGGAGAACAGTCTTCATGAGAATACAGTCCGCCACTTCTTCCTCGCTTGCAAGCGATTCCATGGCACGAATGTGCGAGGCAACTCTATCAGTCATTTCCTACAACCTGCCCACAGAAAACCTCAGCGTTTTTCCAACCCAAATATTCCTCTGATGTGTGCCTGCAAAATGAAACGTTTATTATCAAAGAGTCGCTTTAGAATATCTAGTGCTACAATATAATTAGCTTCATTTATCTCCACAAAGGAGCTGATGCTATTCAGGGACGCGCCACTCAAGAAGGAACGTAGATGTTCTCGATAGGGGTCAGCTCGGTCTCCTGAGAAGAAGTTTGCCCCCTCCGTAAAGGTTCCACTGAATTTGGGCAGCTCCAGATGAGGTAATCAAGATCAATTGGACAGCTGATGCTATTCAGGGACGCGCCACTCAAGAAGGAACGTAGATGTTCTCGATAGGGGTCAGCTCGGTCTCCTGAGAAGAAGTTTGCCCCTCCGTAAAGGTTCCACTGAATTTGGGCAGCTCCAGATGAGGTAATCAAGATCAATTGGACATGACGACGACTGACGGCGTTCCACTAGGGTTGGCATTAAATGTTGATCAATGCTTGCTGCTCGAACGAATGGTCCTCAACGAAAATATAGACGAGTCGAATTTGGCCGGAACTTCACTGGACTCAAAATCCGCTTCCTCCAAACTGGTGTGTGCCACAACAAAATTAGCCTTCAGCTCTGTTAGTGATTCCAACATTCCTCGCAAATCGTATTCATCCATTTAACGCAAGTTTTCTGTGCGTATGAACTCTAGCCTATCGAAAATAGCGCTAGCCATCAGCAGCATGAAGAAAATACGAGATGCCGGGAAATGGGTGTTGGATGCGTTTACAGTATAGCTTTCACCAGATGGATGAGCACCAAATGCCACTGAATCACTTTTTAATTTACTCTAATTTACTGCTAATTTTACTCTTGCCCATGTTTTCGGCTATAAACAGTTGACGCGGATTATGCTAGTCGATCACAGTTAAAAAATGACGATTTCAGCCGTTTGATCGCTCACTTTTTTCGGCACTTGCGATGTGCGGAACGTATGCACCGGTAAAACGACGACCGAAAACAACAAATATGCACAAGAGGAACGCTCGGGATGTACTCTGATTTTTAGTTCACATTCCAGAAAGATCTTGATGTAGCCGGTCACGAGAGCTGGCTGACGCAAAGTGACCAAAGAGGAAGCGAAGAAACACGAACGGAGCACGCTTAGAACTCTATGCAGCCGGTATCGACAGTGCGTTGCGCAGGCTGACACAGACGGTGAAAGAGAAAACGAATAGCAGGCCGCTAGAACTGCTACTGTCGGTCACAACGACATTTGGTTCGCTACCTTTTTCCACATATGTCCCTTTATACCTTAAAAAATGATTTAGTTGAATGGTTTAACTATTTTTAACGCATTATAAGTCCACGGCGATCAAGTCGGAGTCACCAAAAATGTTGGAATCTGCCGAGCTTTTTCAACCACTCTGACAATACTTAATTTAAGAGAGTTGTAGGAGAAGATGTATGGAAGAGAATATGAAACTATCTTAAGAGCTATTTGTAACGAACGATGAAACCATGGTCCGTCACATTTCCTAGTACGTAAGACACACTACTCCCGCGGCACTAAATACCCGACAACACTTCTATAACTACATATATAACTAACTAAAATAACCAACACACGTCCTCCCCAATTGCGAAATTGCGAAATCGGCAAAAGTACTTCCCGATTTTCCCCACACAATGCTCGACTTCTCGATTGCGAAATCGACAAGAGTAGCAGACACTCCAAAACCACACACTGATTTTCATGGTTGCAAATTCAGTACACGAGCCAAGACAAGATTCCCCACCTACTCGGTTGCGAACTTATCAAGAACAGCAAAAACACAGAGTTCCCAATTCATCCACTTGCCTCGATTTCCCGGTTGGGAAATCGTGCCGACGCCTTACCCTACCATAAACACAAAACACTTTCTAGTTTTAAGAAAGAACTTGCGGACTCAGCAGAAAACCAGCTCCATTGACATAATTTTCCTTCGCTAGCGCGAACTCCCCCAGCTCTTCTTTTTCGGTCTTACGGCCAAGCCACCCCGCATAAAGTTCCCAGCGATCTACAAATTTTTATAGATAGAAAATCCTGGACGGACTGAGCCTACCTCAGCCTGAGATAAATCCTCACATATTTAAAGCTGCTTCTTCGAACAGGATCACTATAAGGGCAAAGGAATAAAGGATAGAAATACAACTACCACGGTATAAAAGAAAATAGATTAAAATTATATAAAAGAAAATATAATATAAACAATTGGTTCTTTTTCACCATTTCATAGCCATGACAAACAAAAAATAATAATAATATAGAAAACCGAGAAGGGACATGTTGTGTCGCTGTTACGGTAGCTACTGAAAATTAATTTCATCATTGTGGCTGGTAGATATGATCATTCTCAACGATACTGCATTTTTCTTTCTTCAAAAATTGTGAACACTCATCTTTTTCTCTAGCTCTTATAGTATCTGAGATCTATGTGCTCATCTGGACGAATGGGCAAAGCAGACACATTGGTGTGTGTGCTTCTCCAAATGATTTTCTCCATTGTGGTTATATTAATTATCCCATCCGTCCCACATTCGGGGTTTTTGATATATATGGGCTATCTTTATGATTCTGTGTGAGTGCGAGCGAGAGGCAACGATGTTTCTCAAATGGTTTCCTCCCATTGTGGCTATACTAATAATCTGATCCGATTCAGATTTGAGCCTCTGATAGATATGGTTTTTTTCTATGATTCTGCATTTTTAGTATTCTTTTTTTTTTTTAATTGTGGACGCCACAGATATGCGCACTTTGTGGGGCGGAAGTGGGCGGGGCGAAATTTTTAAAAAAGTTTCTAGAAGTGAGATATCACATCACTCAGGAAACAAAATTTTGTTTCTCTAGCTCTTATAGCCTCCGAGCAATGGGCGACAAGCAAGACGGACAGACGGACGGACAGACATGGGCTATATCGACTCGGCTATTGAATAAGAATATATATATGCTTTATAGGGTCGGAAATTATTCCTTCTCTATGTTACACACATCCACTTTTACCACAAATACAATATACCCTTTTACTCTTCGAGTACAGGTATTAGAAATAATTATTGTTTAGGGCTGTCCATATAGTACGATTTCGTTGATTTTTTGACCCCTACCCAACCCTGTTAAAAAAGAAAAGTAATCATTCAAGCAACGCCCCCACCCATGATTACGTAATCACAAGGAGTAACGAGAAAGAACGTACGGAGTCGCTGTCAACGCGACTCTACTTTTATACCCGTACTCAGTCAGTACACATGTGATTTATGTGGAATTTTCAAATGTTTTATCAGTTTTTACATTTTAACTTTTTTTTCTACACCTGTCATCTACATCTACATCATCAACATCATTTCTCACAACAACACACGTACACTGCACGAGACAGTACGGTGAGCGAATCTGTAGCGACAAATATGACCATAAATGATTTACTCTGCAAGGGGAAGGGGGAAATCTCTGCTGAAAATTCATTTTATCACTGTGGCTATAAAAATGATCCGATCTGAACCAAATTCGGGAATCTGGTAATATGATCATTCCCTACGATACTGCATTTTTTCTATCCTCAAAATTGTGGACTTTCATCTTTTTGTACGGGTGGAAGGGGGCGGGCCGAAATTTTGAAATACACTTTTAACGATTTGGTATCACAGTTTGGTTGCTCTAGCTCTTATAGTCTCTGAGATCCATGCGACACAAAAATACAAAAAATAAAATCGACTCGTTTTTTGTGTGAGTGCGAGCGAAGTTTTTGTATGGTTTTCTATATTGTGGCTATATTTATGATCCGATCCGATTCAGATTTGGGTCCCTGATAGATATGGTCTTTCTCTATGATTGTGGCTATATTTATGATTTGATCCGAATCAGATTTGGGTCCCTGATAGATATGGTCTTTCTCTATGACTCTGCTATGATTCTGATTAGTTTTCTGTAATTTTAAAAATTGTGGACGCCACAGATGTGCACCCTTTTTGTGGGGTGAAAGTAGGCGGTGCGAAATTTTGGAATACTTTTTTTAGGTTGAGAGAGAACACATCAGACTGGATAAAAAATTTGGTTGCTATAGCTCTTATAAGTTTCCAGAATGGGCGACAAACAAGAAGGACAGACAGACGAACAACAGTGCTATTTCGACTTATTATTGATGCTGATCTAGTTTAAAACTTTTAGGGGTCGGAAATTATTTCTTCTCTATGTTTCACATCTACATCACTTTTACCACAAATACATTTTATACCCTTTTTCTCTCTTCGAGTATAAAAATTAACAAATTATACCCGTACTCGAAGAGTAAAAGGGTATATTGTATTTGTGCTAAAAATGGATGTGTGTAACATAGAGAAGGAGTTTCCGACCATATAAAAGTATATATATTCTTGATCAGCATCAATAGCCGAGTCGATATAGCCATGTCTGTCCGTCCGTCTGTCCGTCTGTCCGTCCGTCCGTCTTGTTTGTCGCCCATTGCTCGAAGGCTAAAAGAGATAGAGCAACCAAATTTTTCCAGACTGATGTGTACTCTCACTCCTAGAAAAAGTTTCAAAATTTCGCACCGCCCACTTCCGCCCCCACAAAGGGCGCACATCTGTGGCGTCCACAATTTTGAAAATAACACAAAACTAAAAATGCAGAATCATAGAGACAGCCCATATCTATCAGGGGCCCAAATCTGAATCGGATCGGATCATTAATATAGCCACAATAGAGGCAAATATACGCAAAAACTTCGCTCCATCCCTTTCGCACTCACACAAAATCGAGTCGATTTGGTTTTTGTATTTTGTGTAGCCTGGATCTCAGAGACTATAAGAGCTAGAGCAACCAAACTTTTGGCCAAGACTCCTGTGATACCAAACCTGAACAAGTGTATTTCAAAAAATTTCGCCACCCCCTTCCGCCCCCAAAAAGACGAAAATTCACAATTTTGAAGATAGAAAAAAATAAAAATGCAGTTTTGTAGAGAATGACCATATCTACCAGATTCCCGAATTTGGTTCAGATCGGATCATTATTGTAGCCACAATGATCAAATGAATTTTCAGAAGCAATCCCCACTTCCAGCAACATAAATCATTTATTGGGGTTGATTGTGGCTGCAGATTCTCACACGAACACTCACGCTCAAAACATGCTGCCTCGTGCAGTGTACGTGTGTTGTTGTGGGAACTGATGTAGATGATGTAGATGTAGATGTCGATGACAGATGTAGCAAAAAAAATGTAAAATGTAAAAACTGATAAAACATTTTAAAATTCCACATAAATCACTGAGTACGGGTATAAAGTAGAGTCGCGTTCGAAGCGACTCCCACGTTCTTCTCGTTTTTTGTATTCAAACGTGTAGAGATGCAATCCAATATTTAATATTATTTTTCTTGAACTTATCATGTCAAATTCTGTTCATCTGCGCTGATGTCATCTGGGACATACTCTTCGTCAAGCCATTCGAGGTTCGCATCCTTCGTGTGATTGAACTAGTAGACAATCTTCTTTTTTCGCCGCCCAGCCACACGATAAAGGGGTTTCTTTTGCTTTGCAATCCAGGTTTGCAGATACATTCTATGGATTTTTGCAAGCAGCTTTTGCTGATTTTTTAGGATGAAAAATGCAAACCACACGTTTTACATATTCGCTTTTTTAAGTTGGTTTTGTACCGACGAACAATACAAGTCGTAGGAATGTAGAAAGAAAATGGAGACTGTGCTATTAGCATATTCAATAAATAAAATGCAGTAAATGCTTACCTGCAGATATTTGTTGTGTTCATTTATCGATATCACGAGGAGCTGCGTTGCATTAGGTCCAGAATATTGCCCTTCTCATTGTCCTCGGAAACAATTATTTCTGAGACACCCTGAATAGCACGTACAGGAGGGGCAAAAATCGATCTGATAGAATTTGAAGAATCCACATCTAAATTCTCCATAACATTCTTCGGAGCGGCATTTAACGATTTGAAGAAAGTATTGGATTTATCGAACATCTTCTTGATACCAGTACTGATCAATGTCATCCAGTTCTTCCTCTTTCTCGTTAGGTAGAACATATTCGGCAGCGGTCACAGTAAAGTCATCGAGGACAATGTTGCTCCAGACTTCGGCCAATGTTCTTCCGGCGAATTCAAAATTGTTTTCCTCCAAGTTGAAGTCTGTTGTTTTGCCTTGGTTATCCAAATGGCTTGCATACTTATCATGCGGCAAAATTAAACCAGACAATTCCCGGCTTAATGTGGCCTTTCGACTCGGTTAAAAGCAGTTCTTCCTAAAATAAAAATGGAATTTTGAAAACAATTTATAAGTTTAGACTTATATAAACATTTAACCTGAGCATTTGTTTGCAACAAAATTGCATCCAAATTGTATGCGTTAAAATGTTGCACTGCATGGGAAATAACCTTCCCATATCTGGGATTTTCATCAGGGCCACCATCGGAAGTTGTTATAACCACGGTTCCTTTACTCGTCCTTTACAACCATTTTTACATCTACCATTTTTTCAGCACTTATATTTACCCCAGCATAAAATGATGGGATTAGCTTATGCCTTGGGAAAACCACCCAATCGTGATCTGGCAGCTTGATCTTGAATTCAAGATGCATGAGCAGAGGTGTTTGCTTATTTGCAGCAGTCAAACCGATTGGCACCCTAGCCTTGTCGTCTTGTGACAAAAAAACACTTGAGCAGGGCCGGGAACAGAGGCTATGCATTCAAGATATTTTATGAGTGCTGTAGCAAAATATCCATCTACATGCTGCTTGTGATAATCTGCCTGGCTCGGCAAAGCTTTACCGGTACCGTTCTCACATGACGTCTTCCTTCAATCGAGGAAGAACTCCTGGCAATAGTC
Organism: Drosophila bifasciata; assembly: GCA_009664405.1. Lineage (NCBI taxonomy): Eukaryota > Metazoa > Arthropoda > Insecta > Diptera > Drosophilidae > Drosophila > Drosophila bifasciata. The sequence continues at coordinate 36,537,261 of CM019042.1, read as the reverse complement.
CTAGATAGGGTTTGAGCTTCTGGACAATTTAAGCCCTTCTTTATTGAGCTCTTCATGGAGATCAGACAAGGTTTCTGCACTTCTGAATAGGTTAGTGCGCCTCCTTTCATCAGCTCTACTTCCAAATATGGCGCAGGCTTTGGGTAGCTTACTTTACTGACATTACTTTTTGTCTCTGCATCTACAATATAAAAGTATTTAAGTGATTTAGTTTTTCTGTTAACTAATATTAAAATATTTTTTGTCTATTATTTACCATGTTGGCCGTTAGCCGCTCGGGTGATACAGGGGAATCTCAGATGACGGTCTGACTCGCGATCACTGAACATTCGGACTGGGGCAGGGTTGCCTTGGGCTGGGGCTTGCCCCAACCGATGCTGCCATGCCCCGGTTCTAGGACAAAGTGGGACCACGAGCGGACTGTCACCTGCGTCGTAACTGTACAAGTAGTGTTTAAATGCGGCACGGGTATTTGATATAAAAGTATTATTTATTTCATGTGTGTAATTAAACTTGCAAAGGAATACAATGAGAGATTAAAAACCCGCAAGGCGAGACGTTGGAACGTGAATGCCACTCGGCTGGTAATTAACAACTGACTTAAGAACCTAAACTTCCAGCTGCTGACCCTTAGCTGCCGGCCGCGCTTGTCGCTGTCCAGCAAAAGTGCTGACCTTGCGCCTCGTGCGTGGTGTCCAGTGGCGGCCGGCATCCGGCGACCGACGACGGCGATCCCACAGGGATCGCTGAATTTTTCCAACCCAATGGACAATTCAGTTAACTTTTTCGTAACTACTCCTTCACGACTTGACCGTCCTCGGTCAAGCCCATGCTCTTCAGCATCTGCTCGATCGCGACGGTGTTGCCCTTCTGCTGCCTGCGCCGCATCCACCAGGAAACGCCGATTAGAGCAGCGCACACGGCCACGCCCACGACAGCGGCGAGTACGGAACCGATTGTAAGGTTTGTTCGGACTTCGGTCAGGTGCTGCAGATTTTCCTCATTCAGCTTGTTAAGATACACGGCAGGGCTAACAGCGTTTGGTGGCGGGTGACATTAATCCTCGCCGAGGTAGCTACGCCCGGGTCTCTCTTTGGCGCATTGCTGAAGTTGGTGTATTTTGTCCCGTTGTAACGGAACATGGCCCTATACAATACCCCTACACATACACCGTTAGCAAACTAAGATACACATACACCCACTAGCAGACTAAGATCCACTACCTAAAACCCAATTACCAATTACAATTAGGGTCAACCCGACCCAATACACTGCTCAATTTCCGAAATGCTATTTCAGCAAAAGCGCGACCACTAGGTCAGCTGCAGTACTCACCCAAAACCCATCCAAACCTGGACCCAAAGACCCATTTCCATACAGTAAACCACACTGCACTCAACTCGACCCGAATCAATTTCCGCGATGCTATTTCAGCAAAAGCGTGCCCAAGTCCGAGCCCAAATCCCCCAGCCACTGGGTCAGCTGCCTAGTCAGCGAAACTCACCTAAAACCTATCCACACCTCGACCCAAACGACCCATTCCACACCCCAAGACAGAACTGCGGACTCAACCCCACACACCAGGTGCCGGCTTTAAATAGCGCGTGCCGCTGATCAATCGGGGCAGTTCACCCAACGTCGATCACACCGTTGGGCAGTCTATCAGCCTATCTTTCTCCCCCCGACACACCCGCCGACACACTACACCACGAATTAATTATCAATAAAAGGCATTCTTAAATATTCAAAAGAGAACTCGATCGTCAGAGTTTTCATTTCGCCAGTACAAACATTTCCCCTGCCGCTACCACCACACGGTAACATAGCTAGAGCTCTTCTTTCGGTCTCCCGCAAAGTTCCAGCGAACTACAAATTCCTTGTAGAGTTACGAATCCTGGACGGACTGAGCCACCTCAGCCTGAGTTGGGTCCTCACAAGTGGCGCCCGAGCAGGGACTTTCTGGCAACTTTAAGGAAATTTCAAAGCCGACTTTTTGGCAACTTTAAGGCCAGCTCAAGAAAAGCTTAATACGGGGCTACGGGGCTACGTGGATTAAAGACCCATGGCCGCCAAAAGAGAAAGGAACGAAAAAGACGAAGGCGCGAGTACCGAAAACAGTGATCAAGTGCCCAAAAACACCACAGAAACAACACAAGCACCATGGAATCCCACGGGAGAGTACTCTCGGAGGCAGCGAACTCCACACCGAGAGAAAACCACCAATCCAGGCGTCAGTATCGGCTGGATTTACAAGCCCCGTCGAGAGGGATCTGGAGGTCTTCGCAAAGAATTTGATTCAGCAGCGAAAAGAACTGTCTAGGAGATGCGTAAGAACTTTGCCATCCTAGTCGCCGGACCACTGCCACCGAGTCTCTGAATTCGCCTGGCAGGACCTGAGCAACAATATGCCAGACCAACAGTACGCTCCACGTCCCCGCTGCCCACCACCCCGGGACCATCAGACACACAGAGACTCGAATCCAAAGCCGGCTTCAAAGTCGCCACAATCACCGAATAAACGCCTTGACCACCAGTCGCAACGGCCGCCGATTTCCCAAGGCCGCCAACTACGAAATTTCCCGTTCGCCCATGCAGAGAATTGTGCTAGCGATCGACGCTCACATAGACGGGCCCGACTACAACCACATCGCACGCACTGCGGAACGTATCCGCGGATGGGGCATCCAGTTCAGTGGAGAGAATGACCCAATATCGTTTCTGGAACTACTTGAGGAACGCGCAAGCTCGTATGGAGTGGACACCAACCAGCTGCCTCGGGCCATGGCCGAGCTACTCACTGACCGAGCTAGCCGTTGGTACCGTACCAGCCAACTACAATGTAGCTCCTGGGTATAATTCCGCCAGGAGTTTCTGTCGTATTTCCTGACACCACGTTATTTCGAACAACTGGACGACCAGATCCGTGGCCGTAAACAGGCGGCGGGAGAACCGTTGAAAGACATTCTCATCGAGATTCGGCTACTCATGCACCACGCCGGGTACGGCGCCAAAGCTGTTTCAGCTTAACAGGATCAACGACAACGCCCCTGCCATGACTCCAGCTTACGTGCGACGAGACAAATTGGAAAGGTTGTCACAGCTGATACCGTTAGCCTCAGAGTACGAGATCATTCACGAGCGGAAACATGCGACAACCCCCGCACTCATGCGATGTCCACCCAGAGACAGCAGGCCGGCAAGGCGCCCAGACCGAAGAGAAGGTGACTCCCATCGGTCGCCATTTTCGGGAACCCATTGGGACACACCCCGAGATAGTCGGCGAATAAAATCAGTACAACGAACCAAGACGTCGCCCATCGCATGATCACCACTCCCATTTCCAAACCACACGCAGCCAGCCGCCGGTGTGGTCAACCTGGACACGCCGCCTACGACTGGGATCAGCCGTAAACAACGCCTCCCCAGACCCAAGACAAAGCACCCCATTACACACATGAACGACGGCCGGAAAGTAGCGGTGGTGAGAACAGGAGGACAAAGAACGGAAGCCACAATCGACATCCCGAAGTTTTGTCAGCGCCAACCTTTTCCGACAACTAGGCAACAACTCCAACCTGCAAGATGCATGCGCCCGCATACACCTGCCTGACGGCTCAGTCAGAGAGATCACACAAGTTCTACTGGCGCACATCAGAAGCTGGATCAACGAGAGGTTCAAATCCCACTCCTGGTCCCATACCAAACATGCTAGAGCAAGTTATAGTCGGCATGGACTTCCTATGTGCTATCGAAACGACGATGATCCAATGCGGCACCACGCTGCTAAAGCTACAAGATCACCTCACGCCAACGCCACCGTCAGTTCAATCCAACCACGTACAAATCCACAACCTCAGCAACAAGAAATCTAGGTCAACCACCGCGAATACACGTCCCCGACCTACCACAAAGAACACGGCACCCAATACCGCAACGAAGAATACGACCCGAAACCAACCCCAACGAACACATTTCCCCGACCTACCGCAACGAAGACGGCACCCAATGGCTACGAAAGAATACGACACCGAAACCAACCACAGCGAAAGCGAAGAACCAGCCCACAACGGAAAACACGAATCGAAGCAAGCACCGGTAAACTGCAACCAAGCAAACGGGAAAACGAA
>CM019042.1:36484918-36532834 GCA_009664405.1 Drosophila bifasciata | reverse complement strand
TCCGTCCGTCCGGAGGCTATAAGAGCTATAAAAACGAAAAAATGCATTATCGTAGAGAATGATCATATCTACCAGATCCCTGTATTTGGTCCATATCGGATCATTATTGTAGCCACAATGATCAAATAATTTTCAGCGGCGGGAATACCCCGCGCCGTTTTACCGTTTCTCCGCGCCCGACTCCAGCGTAAGTTATTTATGAGGTTGATTGTCGCTACAGATTCTCCTCTCGCTCACACACTGCTCATACATTCTGCCTCGTGCAGTGTACGTGTGTTTTTGTGAGAAAGATGATGATGTAGATGTAGATGACAATGTAGCATAAAAAATGTAAAATGTAAAAACTGATAAAACATTTGAAAATTCCACATAAATCACATGTGTACTGACTGAGTACGGGTATAAAAGTAAAGTCGCGTTCACAGCGACTCCATACGTTCTTTCTCGTTTTCTGTGTGTTTTAAAGATGATTAAGTTTTTTACAGTACGCGTTGTTAGTTAAATTACAATTTTACATGCGATTCGCAAGGCTAGAATATTCTAACCATATAAACCCGTAAACCAAGTGCGTCGCTGCGTGTTTTTTTTTTTTCCCGATGAAAGCCAAATACAAGACTATGCATTTAAAAACATTTTATGCTGTGACGCCCAACGACACAAATATACATCAACAAGCATTTCAATCAGCACGCCAAGCCCAGTGTGACCCTGATGCGCTAGGGGCAAAGCATAGGCATACCAGCTGACTTTTTTAATAAAAGCACCGTCTGACTCGCTTATAGAGTCAATATCAGCATTTCTGATCACCGTATTTTTGGCGGTGCTGTTGTGGTAGAGCGTACTACTCCTCTGCGATACACACCAACATTACAATACGTCTTCCTTCTCGGAGCGCATTATCCTGCATATTCCTTTCCTCAAACGCACTTACCTCCGCAGCATTCTCGTCTCGGAGCACATTATCGTCCGCATCTGCATTATCCTTCACGCTATTTTTGTCTTTCGGAGTGCATGATCCTTCGCATCATTTACGTGTCACGGGGTGCATTAAACTTTGCAACGATATACGGCCACCTCTACGGATCTTGGAGCCCGTTATACTCCGATCCAGTCTCTCCAGACGATACCAGCGACCAGCACTCATCGAGGAGACACGTGCGGCCCTGAAGACCCAGACGGAAAACCTCGCAAAAAATTACACTTAGACCTTTTCTTTCAGCTACCACATCTAGAGATCAAACAAATTTCTGTGCAGTCAGGCTCGGCGAGCATACCCCGGCCAAAGTGGCGTCACAATGTGCAATTTAATTTTTTTATTATTGATCAAAAGGATTATTGAGAAGGTCTTGTCTAGGTATCTTGTCTAGGTCCACGGCTGTGTAGAGAATAACAGAGCTAATAAAACACACGAATCCAGTCGCGAGTGCCACTGGGAGAGTAAACGCAGTGCCCAAGTTCCGAAAAAAGTGAAAAGTGCCCAAAACACCGCAGAGACAACTCAATACAATCACCATGGAATACTACGAAGAGGATTCACAAAGCGAGTCCCCAATCTAGGGTCAGCATCGGCTGGATTTACAAGCGCCGTCGAGACGATTCAGCAGCGAAGGAATTGTCGAGGAGATTCGTAAGAATTTTTCCCATCCTAGTCGCCGGACCACACCCACCGAGTTTCTGGATTCGCCTGGCAGAACTTGAGCAACAATATGCCAGACCAACAGTACGCTCCAAATCCCCGCTGTCCACCACCCCGGGACCATCAGACACACAGAGACTGACCCCAAGCTACTCACCGACCGAGTTAGTCGTTTATACCTGGGCATATTTCCGCCAGGAGTTTCTGTCGGGAGTTTCCAGCACGGTATTTCGAACAATTGAACGACCAGATCCGGGGCTGTAAGCAAGCGGTGGAAGAACCGTTCCAAGACTATCTCATCGGGATACGGCTATTCATGCACCATGCCGGATACGAGCCAGTTAAGGAGCTTTACAGAATCTACGACAACGCCCTGCCAGGACTCCAGCTATACGTGCGACGAAACGAATTGAAAGCTTGTCACAGCTGACAAGGTTAGCCGCAGAGAACGAGATTAATCACGAGCGGAAACATGCGACAACCCCGCACCCATGCGAAACCCACCAAGAAAGACCAGGCCGGCAAGGCACGCAGACCGAAGAGAAGGTGACTCCTACCGGACGCCATTTCGAAACCCCAGTGGATTCAGCAGACAAACCAGTACGACGAACCAGAACGAACATCGCATGATCACCACCGCCATTGCCAACCCACGCACCGCCTGTCGCCGATGTGGTCATGCTTCGATCCTGTTCTGCTGGGAATATGGAAAACGCGCCAAGGACCAAGGACTGCTGCCGCTGAGCCACGTCGGGAAACGACACGCGTCCCCGACTGATCCGCCGAACGACGCCTCCCCAGACCCGCGACTAAGCACCCCACTCCACGTGAACGACGGAATTGCCAAAGTTCAATAATCTCCACTGACCTCCGACATCGCCGAGCACACCCATCGTCATGATGGATAATCGACCCATCAAGCAGCGGTACTACCCAAAGAACCCAGCCATGATGCGGATTATCGCCGAGCAAATCGATAAATTACGTAAAAGAACGGAAAATGGTGCATGTGCGTGAACTACCGACAATTCAATACTCACCCATTCCCGACGCGCACCCACTGCCCAGTATCAACTACATCTTGAGCGCCTACAAAACGCAAGCTTCAAAACCACTCTCGATTTGAAGAACGGATACTGACAAATACTCTTGGCCAACGGATGTCTAGAAGCCACCGGCTTCACGGTCCCCGGAAGAGTTCTCTATCAATGTAAAGTGATGCCCTTCGGATAAAATTCGGCACCAGTAACATTCCAACTGACCCTCGATACCGTGATCAGTGCCGACATGGAACCATACGCATTCGCATGTCTAGACGACTTCGTCGTCGTCGGTCAATACTTCGAGGACCACCTACACAACCTGGAGATAGAGTGAAAAAGTTATCCACACGGACACCGACAAGACGGAATGGCATCATGATACCAAAGATTCGTCCCTAACTGTGCTACAGTCGTCCAATCAATGTCTCAGCTACTCAAGAAAGGACAAACGTGGACATGGACCACAGATCAACAAGTGGCCTTCGACCAACTAAAGGAACTACTCACGACCGCTCCCGTACTCGCTTGCGCCGATTTAAACGTAAAATTTGTTATACAAACCAATGCGAGCAACCTCGGCATAGGCGCCGTACTAACGCAAGAGATCGAAGGAAAGGAACGCGTCATCGCCTATGTCATCCGACGCTTGAACCAGGCCGAAAGAAACTACTCCGCCACCGACAAGGAATGCCTCGCCGTCATTTGGGCAATCCGAAAACTACGTTGCTACCTAGACGGATACCGGTTCGACGTTATAACCGACAATATCGCGCTGAAACGGTTGAATACTCTGGAAAGCCCCTACGGAAGAATATAGAAATGGGCGCTCGAACTCTAACAGTAGCAGTATGACGTCCACTATAGAGCAGGGAAACAAAACGTGGTTGCCGATGCCCTGTTCCGACTACCCTTGGAAACGCTAGCAAGAATCAAAGAGGACGCCACAACGTGCCCCTGGCTCACGCGAAGGATCCAGGAAAATAAAGAAGAACCAGATAAATACCCAGACTACGCTTACGAGAATGAAGAACTCTACAGGAATCTGGGCCACGGAGCCGACGATCAAGACTACGTGTCATGGAAACTCTGCGTCCCAAAGTACCGACGCCAAAGACGACTCGTTGTAGGAGTGCCATGATCAGCCCACGGCAGACAACGTTGGAATTCGGAAGAGCATCACCCGGATAGAACCGAAGAAGTACAGAAGCCGGGTTTGGCTGTAACGAACCAAGTAACCATGGCCCGATACATTCCTTAGTGCATAAGATACACTACACCCCTAAACCTAAAAACAGGGATAAACCTAGACTAAGCTGGAACAGTTATACCGACTCTCGCAATGGTCAACAAAAGTGGGGCAAAAGTGCCCCTCTGCAAACCCACTGACCCAAAAATCCGACTTATCAAAACCCCACACCAATCACTTCCTAGCTTTAAGCAGAACTTGCGGACTCAGCAGCCCCCTCACACCAGGTGCTGGGTTGAAATAGCGCGAGCCGCCGATCAATCAGGGCAGTCTATCAGTCATCAGTAACACCTTTTAGATATCGCATATCACGACGTTCATTTGCAGTTGTTTTTGCATCATAAGATCCTTTGCTTTGAATGAGACCTTGCTGTGCGTAGATGATTATTTTCATTGTGATTTGTAATGGCTTGGCTACTTTCAGGGCTCCTCGAAGCCACAGCAAGTGACGCATTTAATCGTCTCGACATTTAACTTTAAAAACCACAATAGTTGGCTTAAAACACATTTTCAAAAGCCACAAATATACTTACACAAATTGTTTCAGAAAACAATTATTCACACAAAAAAAGTTATATAAAACAAAATCGATCATAAAATGTTCTGTTACAGAATGACACAAAATGAAATTAAATAAACAAACAAACATTTATAGGCCAAATTTGAGTTTCTGTTTTATTACTGCATGCAATTTGGTGCACGAGCTATGAATAAGTTGGAGGTCCCTTGGGGAGGACGTGCTGTTCAGATGGTTAACTTAGACTTCGTTCGATGAGTATTGGCTTGAATTAAGAGTGAACACGACCACTTTGATTGAGATTCGAAATAATTCGGTTCATTATAATTTTCTTTGAGTTTAGGTTGGTTATTATTGCTGGCCTTGCTCTTTCTGAGCGGCCAAGAATCTGCTTTTGCTACATTTTGTAATTAGAGCGGATGTTTGGCTGTTGGAGTCTTTCGTAAGGGGCAACAAAGTTGCAGCGTTGCTGTTGTGCTGTTACGCTGCTGTAACAATGTACGAGAGGGCTTGGTCAAGGCGAGGGTGATGGTAGGTGCTGATGTGGTAACTCCTCCCCACTAAGTCTGAACTACCGTCCATAATGTGGGTGTTGGGGCGCAAGTGGGGGTTGGTGTAGTCGTTGTATAGATGGTTGTCCTTTTTAAGAATTGTACGGCGCATATCACCCCCACAATTAGTTCTCCGACTGCTACGTATGTTGCTGTGGTGTGTACCGCCATTCCAGTTCGCATTTTGCCAATTTCCAGATTTTTCTTGATGTCTTCCATCTTTAACTCGTGGATTTCCAGCTCTTAAGTTGTCCTGTTCTTCTTCATCGATGTTCTGTGTGGAATCTCAAGTCTCAGCTGTACTGCTTCTAATTATTCCACTGCTTCATACTGGATGTTGTTGACCACTGCTCCGCATTCGTTGAAAATGATCAACCATTGATTACCTCTTCTGGTCCGCAATTCGTTTGTATTTTAACGTTCTCTCCATTAAAAATTGTGATGTATCCTTCCTCCGGTTTGAAAATCTCGCCGCGGAACCCTACGTCCTTTGTCTGGCACTCTGCAGCTTCTCCCTTTATCAGACTCCTCAAACATCTTTCGTTGACTCTCTTTACAATTTTGTCATTCTTTTTTTTTTTAGATTAAATCATCGCATGGATGACTGGGGGTTGATCGTAGCTACTTTGCCACATTGATCAGATACTGAATTATAGAGTTGTATGTGCAAGACATACACTCGTTGATTGCGTATCTATCGTTGCTTTGTCTGTCGTTGCGAATTTATCGTAGCTTGTCTATCGTTTTCCAGATGCAAACGTTGGACGTTTTCCCGGTGGTATGTTTGACTAAACATCAGTGGGGTTTTAAATCCAAACAGAGTGTAGATCTTCTCCGTCGTTTTAAAGTTTTTATACCCGTACTCGAAGAGTAAAAGGGTATATTGTATTTGTGGTAAAAGTGGTTGTGCGTAACATAGAGAAGGAGTAATTTCCGACCATATAAAGTATATATATTCTTGATCAGCATCAATAGCCGAGTCGATATAGCCCTGTCTGTCCGTCCGTCTGTCCGTCTGTCCGTCTTGTTCGTCGCCCATTGCTCGAAGGCTAAAAGAGATAGAGCAACCAAATTTTTTTTCCAGACTGATGTGTTCTCTCACTCCTAGTAAAAAAGTTTAAAATTTCCGCCCCGCCCACTTCCGCCCCCACAAAGGGCGCATATCTGTGGCGTCCACAATTTTGAAAATAACAAAAACTAAAAATGCAGAATCATAGAGACAGCCCATATCTATCAGGGGCCCAAATCTGAATCGGATCGGATCATTAATATAGCCACAATAGACAAAAACATACGCAAAAACTTCGCTCCATCCCTTTCGCACTCACACAAAATCGAGTCGATTTGGTTTTTTTGTATTTTGTGTAGCCTGGATCTCAGAGACTATAAGAGCTAGAGCAACCAAACTTTTGGCCAAGACTCCTGTGATACCAAACCTGAACAAGTGTATTTCAAAATTTCGCCCCGCCCCTTCCGCCACCACAAAAACGAAAATCCACAATTTTGAAGATAGAAAAAAAATAAAAATGCAGTTTTGTAGAGAATGACCATATCTACCAGATTCCCGAATTTGTATTGTAGCCACAATGATCAAATGAATTGTCAGCTACGAGCTGTCCCCTTCCACTTGCGCCGTAAGTCATTTATTGGGGTTGATTGTCGCAGCAGATTCTCTCACACACACACTCACGCTCAAACATGCTGCCTCGTGCAGTGTACGTGTGTTGTTGTGAGAACTGATGTAGATGATGTAGATGTAGATGTCGATGACAGATGTAGCAAAAAATGTAAAATGTAAAAACTGATAAAACATTTTAAAATTCCACATAAATCACTGAGTACGGGTATAAAAGTAGAGTCGCGTTCGAAGCGACTCCGTACGTTCTCTCTCGTTTCTATCTTCAAAACTGTGGACTTTCATGTGTTGGGTGGGGCGGAAGGGGGCGTGGAGAAATTTTGAAATAAACTTGCACTGAAGTGATATCACAGGAGTCTGGACAAAAAGTTTGGTTGCTCCAGATAGTCCCTGAGATCCAGGTGCTCATTTGTACGATAGGGTAAGGCCGACGCATTGGTGTGTGAGAGCGAGCGAGAGGGAACGATGTTTCTCGAAATGGTTTTCTCCATCCGATTTGATTTAGATTTGGGCTCTGATAGATATAGGGTTTCTCTATGATTCTGCATTTCTAGTTTTCTGTTATGTTGAATATTGTGGATGCCACAGATGTGCGCCTTTTGTGAGGGCGGAAGTGGGCGGGGCGAAATTTTGAAACACACTTCTAGGAGTGAGATATTACATTAGTCTGATGTAATTGGTTGCTCTAGCTCTTATAGCCTCCGAGCAATGACGACAAACAAGAAGGACAGACATGGCTATTGATGCTGATCAAGAATATATATACTTTATATGGTCGGAAATTATTCCTTCTCTATGTTACACACATCCACTTTTACCACAAATACAATATACCCTTTTACTCTTCGAGTACGGGTATAAAAAACGAAAAATGCAGTATCGTAGAGAATGACCATATCTACCAGATTCCCGAAGATCGGATTGGTTCAGATCGGATCAATATTAAAGCCGCAATGATGACTTTAATTTTAAGCAGCGAGCCCCGCACACTCCGCAACAAAAATACATTTTACGGTTGATAGTCGCTACAAAAAAAATGTAAAATGTAAAACTGATAAAACATTTGAATATTCCGCATAATTCACATGTGTACAGACAACACGTCCTCCTTCTAGTTATACCCGTACTGAAGAGTAAAAGGGTATATTGTATTTGTGCTGAAAGTGGATGTGTGTAACACACAGAAGGAGGCGTTTCCGACCCCATAAAATATATATATTCTTGATCAGCATCAATAGCCGAGTCGATATAGCCCTGTCTGTCCGTCCGTCTGTCCGTCTGTCCGTCCGTCCGTCTTGTTTGTCGCCCATTGCTCGAAGGCTATAAGAGCTAGAGCAACCAAACTTTTTATCCAGTCTGATGTGGTATCTCACTCCTAGAAAAGTGTTTCAAAATTTCGCCCCGCCCACTTCCGCCCCCACAAAGCGCGCACATCTGTGGCGGCCACAATTTTGACAATAACAAAAAACTAAAAATGCAGAATCATAGCGACAGCCCATATCTACCAGGGGCCCAAATCTGAATCGGATCGGATCATTAATATAGCCACAATAGACAAAAACATACGCAAAAAACTTCGCTCCATCCCTTTCGCACTCACACAAAAATCGAGTAATTTTGGTTTTTCGTATAAATGAGCGCCTCGATCTCAGAGACTATCAGAGCTAGAACAACCAAATTTTTGCCTAGACTCCTGTGATATCGCTTCAGTGCAAGTTTATTTCAAAAATTTTGCCACGCCCACTCCCGCCCCCCCAAAAGACGAAAATCCACAATTTTGAAGATAGAAAAAATAAAAATGCAGTATCGTAGAAAAATGACCATATCTACCAGATTCCCGAATTTGGTTTAGATCGGATCATTATTGTAGCCACAATGATCAAATGAATTTTCAGCAGCGAGCCCCCCGGCCGCCGCTACAACCAAAACAAAATATACATTTATTTTGAGGGTTGCTGCTGATGATTCTTTCTCACACTCACACTCGCACGCTCTGTCTCGTGCAGTGTACGTGTGTTTGTTGTGAGAACTGATGTAGATGTAGATGACAGATGCATCAAACAAATGTAAAATGTAAAAACTGATTAAACATTTGAAGATTCCACATAAATTACATGTGTACTGACTGAGTACGGGTATAAAAGTAGAGTCGCGTTTACAGCGACTCCGTACGTTCTTTCTCGTTAATAATATATTTAAAATTTTTTTGCATAAAGTACAGACAGCTTTGGCCTGCACAGACTTCCTATCAGCGAGCTTGACAGGCGGTATTTTTTTTTAAACGTTATAGTAAATTTCCTGTATTAAATTGAGAGTTAAACTTGTATTACTCTACTCTAGTAAAATGACAAGAAAAAAAAACAAATTGTTTAGAGATCAAGATAGGCAATTTTATAAATTGTGCCAGTTCTCTGAGATGGAGTGGCTCTTTTTTTGAATAATAGCTCCTTTTAAATCTTTATAATACTTAAAAATTCGATACTTACACCTGAGACGGCTAAATTTTTTGGCATTTGAAAATCAGGTGCTCTGCACTTTCTGTAACATTACATGTCTCACACAAATCAGACTCTATCGCTTTGATTCTGTATAAAAAAAGGTATTGTCATACGTGTGTCCTGTCATCAGTCTGTTGATTGTCTTTATGCTTCTTGCATTCCATTTTTAGGTTATAGTGCCATGGTCTTTTTTTGGTATGTTGGGAAAGATTTCAATCAAACTGGTGCACCTGTTCCTGCATTTTAGTTGATACTCCTCATTCCACTTGTGCTCCAAGGAATTTTTAATTTCCCTTAAACTGAATTACACTGAATTTTACGTAAAACTTCTCCCTTCACTTATAGCACTCTTTTGCTGCTCTATCTGCTTTTTCATTAATAGGCACCCCTTTTGTGCCCTGGAATCCATAATATGTCAAGTTGTTGTGCACCCGATATGTCTATTATATTGTATCTCTTACTATGTATGAGTCAGTTTGCTTATGATCTACAAGTTTTATCGCTCCTAATCCATCACATACAATCACAGGTTTTTGTATCCCTTTTTAACACATATCTCACTAGCCGTTTTAGTTCCTAATAGTTCTGCCCCTACTGATGATAGCCTAGTTTCTATTCTGTATCTAAGGTAACAGTGTAGCTCGTCTTTGCTTTTGATTGTCTGATTTTTTCGAACATCATAGGATTTAATTTCTTGACCTTAAACAATTCTTTTGGCCGTTAGCCACTTGGCTCTGAAGCTTGGTGGCAATATACCTGCCAAAAGCAAAAATGTCAAGCTTACTTGTGTCTGGAGGCACACCTACACATCTCCTCAACACTCCTGCTTGTGCAATTTCCCAATCTTTGTTGGCCACACTTCCCATATCCGAAAAGCTGGTGATTGCATATTCTTGCTTACTTCTTATAAAGGTTTTGCAAATATTTACACTGGTCTTTTGGTTTCAGTCCCGACTTTTATGGTTGTCGCTAATTGTAATAACCTATTGCTTTTCCTAGTTGCGCCTTTTAACCATTTTTTATATGACTGGTATTGGCCATATTGGAGCTTATAAGTCTACCTAGAAATAATATGTTTTTAACTGGTATTTGAACATTATTTACATCTAGGTTCAAAGATCTTCCATTTTCCCTTCCCATGTACATGACTGCAGATTTGCTGGGATTAAAACTGAAACCCAGGTCCCCACATAAAAGTCTAAAATCATTCAATTTGTTTTTTCAGGTTCTCGACTGCTGCCGCAAAGTCGTAACTATGTGACACTAAAAAATCATCAGCAAATTGTCATTCTTACTTGTATACAATTTTCTTATCTGCTGACATTTTTTCTTATAATAATAAATTTTGTCGTTGTTATACGCTACGAAATTAGGTTCTATTACAAACTCTGTTTTGTTTATAGGTAATGATAACATTCTTTTTAGCGAATACGTTTCATTCTTTTGAAAGTTGGTAATGTTATCGTAAATATTATGTCTGTCCTGTTCATTATGGCTTTTAACTCTAGAAATTCGTACATGTGTTCCTCCGACAATATCTGAACCTTTTTGGTCTTCTAAATTTTGAATAATTTTTGTGATTTCTCCCTATTTAATATGAACCTAGGGATTATCCCTACCCTTGCTAATAGTAAACTTTTCCGCTAGGTCATTAAGATTCAATGCTTCATGTCAACCGTAACTGAAATTCTATCGATATGTTCTAGTCTGTAAATTCTCCTGTCTTCCTTGACAAATGTCTTGCTTATCGCGTTCCCGTATTTATGAAGGAGTTTACTCTAACCTGCTCTTCATTAATTTACTTCGTAATGGACTTCATTAATGTACTTATAATGAACATTAGAATAAACTTATTGTCCATGCTTCGTTGTGTACCAATTTTTTTTCATTTAATTCCTTCTCCTTTTCTTGTATCTTTCTGATTTCCAATTCAAGTTTTTCTGCGTCTTCTGCATCCATATTTCCCGCTCTTACTTCTCCTCTGGGGGCTTATCGTTTCTATTTTTCCTTTCACGAGGTCCAGTTTACGCTGCAGTGCTGTAACTAAATATTTTGTTTCTGAGTCCTCCTGTATCTCTCTGAGCGTTTGTTTCAATTGCCCTACGCTCTCCGTATACTCGTCCAGCCTCACTATGTGTACAAACGTCTTACATATGTGTTTGTTTTATCCTGGCCGGTCCCAATGTAATTTGGGTGATTGGTTCATCTTCCCTTAGCTCTCTGATCTCAAACGTCCTCTCCGTCCCTGCCGTCGCAACCTATCTGAAATTATTGTTGTTCATTAGTTTTTGTGATCTTCCTAAATTTCTCATTGTGAATTTTCTGTGGTTTTGTTGTGGTTACTGTTAGATTGTTGTCTGTTGCTACTTTGTGTGTGGTAAACCTCGGTGTCAAATTGTCTGTCGTTGGGCTCTCTTTTTTTGGTTCCTGCCTATCTTCGTTTGCCGTTTCTATTCTCTTGATTTGCTGTCCTTCGACCCTCTCTTTTACCTTGGGATATATCTCTGCCCTGAATGCATTAATTTTCTGGAGGTTGTCATGAAATTATTATTCTTCTAGTGAACAGCTCTTGTGGCGTAAGCTTCGTCGTTGAAAAGAGTTGTTATATGTAATAAACGCTTCTGTTATTATCTACTCGTGCTCTATCTCCACTCTCTTTTCTATTTTTTGTTCTACTATTATCCTGTATAATTCTATAATTGTTGAATGCAGGCTTTCGACTGTTGCGTTAGTTGATGATTGCTGAAAGGACGTTGTGTGCAACTCTATCTCGTACTGTCTACAAAAACCTTAAATAAGTTTGAAGAAAATTCTACCCCTTGGACGAAAACTATCTTGTTAGGGATCCCGAATAGCGCCATAAAGTCCCTCAACGATCTGACTACGTTCATGCTATCTCACGCATATCTGGAGAATTTGTCGATGATCGTTAATATATACTTCTTGCTTACGAAGTATAGGTCCATATGGAGTATTTCCATTGGTTTACCCGGGGTAATCCTGACACTGTATTTTGTTTTCTGAGGGTTTCTATCGTATTTCATTTATTGGCATTTTTCGCAGTTATTAATAGTCTGTGCTATTGCCGGTTTCATATGTGGGAAGTTGTAACGAACCGTTACATTCGTATACATATTCATACTAATAGCACTAAGTTACTTTGCATTCATATACATATTCGTACTAATAGCACAAAGTTACGTTGTCATATATAATCCACCAACACAAACACCATACACCGGACATTTACAGTCCCACGCGCCGATCGATTCATGCAGAATCGACACACGCGCCACAGCCACAACCGTAGCGGCAGTACATCCGCCGCGGCTATCAGCACCACGCCTCCGCAAGAACACTATACATACAAGAAACCACTACACGACACCAAAACCACGAGAAAAACAATACAGAACACAAATAAAACCATTTAAATAACATTAAAACAAACTCACGAAGTGTCATCATTTCTTCGCCGAGCGCGAACACAAATCAGGTGACGCAACAAGCCATATTACCGCATACACCAAAACTCGGTGTCAGCGTTTTCCTTTCACCGCCAAGTGCGATCACCAAAAGTACCTACACGGTAACAAGACGGCACGCCATCGCCCACTTTCGGTCTCACGGCCAAGCCCTACCCTAAAGTTCCAGCAATACTACAAAATTTGTTGTAGAGAACCACTACAGACTGAAACCTTACCTCAGTTACTGAAATAGGTATCATTACAAGTGGCGCCCGAGCAGGGAACTTACGGAAACTTTAAGGAGATTTCAAAGCCAAAAATTCTGGCAACTTTAAGGAAACTTAAAGAGAAAAACCTTAACACGGGGCTACGTGGACTAAAGACCCACACCAAATTCACGGTAACCCGACTCCAGTCGCGAGTGCCACCGGGAAAGTAAACGCAGTGACCAAGTGCTAAAACAGTGAAAAGTGCCCAAAAAACAACACCGAGGAAAAACTCAGTCCAATCACCATGGAAGCCTACGAAGACGACGCGAGCATTGATTTCCGGTAATAGCGAGCCAATCGCCAATCCAGGCGTCAGCATCGACTGGATCTACAAGCGCCGCCGAGACCAGCTGGAGGCCTTCGCCAAGGAATTCGAATTTGACACCGAAGGAACTGTTGAAGAGTTGCGCAAGAACTTTGCCATGCTAGTCGCCGGACCACTCCCGCCGGGTGCCTGGACTCGCTTGGCAGAACTCGAGAGACAATACGCAAAACCAGCAGGACGCTCCAAGTCCCCGGACTGCCCACTACTCCAGGACCATCAGGCACCGGAAGATGGGACCCCAAAGCCAGCTTGCATGTCCCCGCAGCCCCAGAGCCCCAGAGCCCACGCCCCGACCACCAATGGTCACAGCCGCCGATCTTCCAAGGCCGCCTACTATGGAAACCTCCCGTGCGCCCACACATAGAATTAAACCGTAGATTGACGCACCCATAATCGGGCCCGACTATAACCACGTCGCACGCACAGCAGAACGCATCCGCGGATGGGGCATCCAGTTCAACGGAGAGGATGACCCACTATCGTTTCTGAACTACTCGAGGAACGCGCCCGCGCCTACGGAGGTGGACACCAACCAACTGCCTCGGAGCATGGCCGAACTACTCACCGACCGAGCCAGTCGTTGGCACCGTACCAGCCAACTACAGGGTAGTTCCTGGGCATATTTCCGCCAGGAGTTTCTGACGTATTTTCTGCCGCCAAGGTATTTCGAACAATTGGAGGACCAGATCCGAGGCCGCAAGCAAGCGGTGGAAGAACCATTCAAAGACTATCTCATCGAGATACGGCTATTCATGCACCATGCCGAGTACGACCTAGTTAAGGAACTCTATAGGATCTACGACAACGCCCTGCTAGGACTCCAACTATACGTGCGACGAGACGAATCGGAAAGTTTGTCACAGCTAACCCGATTAGCGGCAGAGTACGAGCTTATTCACGAGGATAGTGAAAACACGCGACGACTCCCGCACCCATGCGAATCCCACCAAGAGACACCAGGCCGGCAAGACACCCAGACCGCAGAGAAGGTGAGTCCTACCGTATGCCCCTTGTGGGAGACCCCATTGGGATTCAGTTGTTAAGACAGTCATCAGACAGTCATCGAATCAAAATAATGCAACGAACCACGACGTCGCCCATCGAATGGTCACCACTCCCATTGCCAACCCCCGCGCAGCCTGTAGCCGATGTGGTCAAGCTGGACACGCCGCCTACGACTGCACCAACGCTTCGATCCTATTCTGCTGGAAATGTGGAAAGCGCGGCACTCGAACAGTCGACTGCTGCCGCCGAGCCACATCGGGAAACGATTTGCGTCCTCAACTGACACGGATCAGCCGAGAACGACGCCTCCCCAGACCCGTTACTGGCAACCCACTACACGTGAACGACGGCCGAATAGTGGCGATAGTGACAATAGGAGGAGAAACAACGGAGGCCACCATCGACACCGGGGCATCCCGAAGTTTCGACAGCGGCAACCTGGCCCGACAACTAAACAACAACCATTTAACCTGCAAAATGCATGCGTCCGCATACGCCTTGTTGACGGCTCAGTCAGAGAGATCACACAAGTTTTACTGGCGCACATGTTGGATCAACGAGGGCCCAAATCCCACTATAGGTCCTCCCCTAACATGCTAGAGCAAGTTATAGTCGGGATGGACTTCCTATGTGCCATCGAAGCGACGATCCAAATGCGGCATCACGCTGCTAAAGCTAAAAGATTTTAATACCACGCCAACGCCACCGTCAGTTCAATCCAAAGACGTACAAGTCACCAACCTCAGCAACAAGAAAAGGTCTAGGTCAACCACCGCGAACACACGTCCCCGACCTACCCCAAAGAAGACGGCAAAAGTTTAAACATGCAACGAAAAATATGACACCGAAACCAACCACAGCGAACACACGTCCCCGACCTACCCCAAAGAAGACGGCACCCAATAATGCAACGAAACACCGAAACCAACCACAGCGAAAGCGAAGAGTTGGCCCACAACGGAAAACACGAATCCGAAGTAAAGTAATGGTAAACTAACCAAGCAAACGGAAAACAATCCCAATAGCCACTAACGGAGCACCCGCGTCCTAAGCCAAACCCAGGGAACACACATCCCAAACACACCACGAGGATCTTCACACACGAGACAAGAATCAACACACTTAAACCAGGCGCTCGACACAGGAAGCCCAGGATCAAAACAAACTACGGGGTTCAAAAACATCCCGAACCCAACACAAGGATCTCACACACGAGACAAACCTCAACGAACTTGAACCCGCTCGACACAGGAAGCCCAGGTCCATCCTCGTTCAAAATTGTTCAGCCACCGCGCACCCATGCACCCTACCCGCAACGGAAAAAAAGGTGAACCCACGGACACCCTCTGAACGACAACCAGCCCCGAACAACGACAACGGCAGCAACAGTGCAACAACCAAACCACGATTGAAACAGCCACGCAAATCCTTTGCTGGTCGGGTCCAACCATCGAACTAATATCCACGGAACCTCTCCACTGAGAACCGGAATCTTGCCCGATGACCCCCGAAACACCGACCGCAGCCCTAACAAAACCACGGCCGACGCCAATACCGATTTTCGCCAACCCACTGGATGTATATTTATCCGCGTACTGAAATGCCCAAGAGCGCCATGCACCACGCCATGCCTAGCACCACGTCCGAAATTATTCGTCGCCCAAACAAGTCGTTGCTGCGAAAACATTAAATCGTCACTGAGACCCGCCGGGCCATAAATGTAGATCTGGAGACATTACGACCCAGGTATACCGCCAGACCCACGAAGCTACGCCAACCCGGCCAACGCTACCCGATCGTCGCCCACATAAGCGAACCCATTTCACGTAGTATCGAACACCCCAGCGTTCGACACAACTATCCTCCCAGAAAACCCAAGCCAGCCAAAGGACCCCGACACGCCCGATCTTCACCGGACCCGACCCAGAACTGATCGCCGATCCTCAAAAATGGACATAGCGCCACAGAACCAAGAATTTCTGGACACAGAAAATCCAAAGTTCAATAATCTCCACGGGACCTCCAACATAGCCGAGCAATACCATCGTCATGAGGGATAATCGACCCATTTTACAGAGGTACTAACCAAAACTAACCCAGCCATGATGCGGATTATCGACGAGCAAGTCGACCAATTGATTCAAGAAGGTCTCATCGAAACCTTCACGAAGCCCACACAGCGCCCCCATCGTACTCGTACGTAAAAGAACGGCAAATGGCGCATGTGCGTGGACTACCGAGAACTCAACACTCACTCTATCCCCTGACGCATACCCTCTGCCCAGAATCAACTACTTAACGATCTTGGAGCGCCTACAGAACGCCCGCTTCATAACCACCCTCGATCTGAAGAACGGATACTGGCAAATACCCATGGCCAACGGAAGTCGAGAAATACCGCCTTCACGGTCCCCGGCAGAGGTCTCTATCAATGGAAAAAATGATGCCCTCCGGATTACACTTTGCACCAGCAATCATTCCAACGGGCCCTTGATACTGTGATCGGTGACGACATGGAACCCTACGCATTCGCATATTTAGACGACATTGTCGTCGTCGGACGAAAACTTCAAGGACCACCTACACAACCTGGCAATAGTCCTCTCGCCTTCGAAAAGCGAAAATTAAAGATAAACGCGGTAAAGTGCACCTTTTCCAAACCCGGATCAAATATCTTGGTCACGTCATCAGCGAAGAAGGTATCCACACGGACCCCGACAAGATTGCTGCCGTCAAAGAACTCAAGCCACACACGAACCTAAAAGAACTACGTCAGTGCATCGGAATGGCATCCTGGTACCGAAGATTCGTGCCAAACTTTGCTACAGTAGTCCAACCAATGTCTCAGCTACTCAAGAAGGGACAAACATGGACATGGACCGCAGATCAACAAGCGGCCTTCGACCAACTAAAGGAACTACTCATGAACCGCTCCTGTACTTGCTTGCCCCTGGAGTTCAACGTCAAGTTTTCACTACAAACCGATGCGAGCAACCTCGGCATAGGCGCCGTCACTCACGCAGGAGATCGAAGGAAAGGAACGCGTCATCGCCTTTGCAGGGACGCAAAACAAGGCCGAAAAAACTAATTGCTACAGACAAGGAATGCCTCGCCGTCATTTGGGCGTATCCGAAAACTACGCTGAAATACCTTAAAACATACCGATTCGACGTTAAAACCGAACCATCTCGCTCTGAAATGGCTGAATAAAGCTTGAAAGCCCCTACGGAAGAATAGCGAGATGGGCACTTTAACTTTAACAGTATCAATACGACGTCCACTACAGAGCAGGAAAACCAAAACGTGGTTGCCGATGCCCTGTCCCGACAACCCTTGGAGACGCTTGCAAGAATCAAAGGTTTTGCAACATTTTTTCCCCTGGCTTACACGACGGATTCAGCAAACCAAAGAGGAACCCGATAAATACCCCGACTACGTTTTCGAGAATGGAGAACTCTACAGACATCTTGGCCATGGAGCCGGCGATCACGACTACGTGTCCATGGAAACTTTGCGTCCCAAAAGACCGACGCCAAAGAGTCCTCAAGGAATGCCATGATCAGCCCACGGCAGGACAGTTTGGCATTCGGAAAACCATCACACGGATAACACAACGATACAGTTTTGGCCCGGCCTATATGGTGATGTGCGGAAATACGTACGCAGCTGTTTGGTAGCTGCAAAAGTTTTTGCACTGCAACGCAAGCCCGTGGGTAGGATGCTTACCCGCAGGGCAGAGGAACCATTTTTGTCACTATGCGCCGACTTCGTTGGGCCACTTCCCCAGATCCAAACGAGGAAACAACATGCTACTGGTATTCTTCGACACCTTGTCGAAATGGACCGAACTAGTGCCACTTAAGAAAGCTACCACAGTCTACCAATTGAGCTGGCTTTTATGGGAACGCATTCTAAGCCAATCTTTGGCGTGCCAAAACGATTTGTCTGCGACAACGGAACGCAGTTCACCAGCCGCTCACGTCGCAGATCTCAGCTCGTTGCATTCGGACGAGCGAACTTGAAAAGTTATTTTCGCAAGTGATCAACACAACCTCTTATCTCTTTATCTCTTTGTGTGTTTTTTGCACAATTTTTAGCCACTGCTTGCGATGGCGGCAGATTATTGCGGTATTTTACCTAAGATAAGCCAGACTTAAACGGTGTTAAGTTTGCCCCTCGCCCTGCGCTCTGCGCAAGCGAGAGGTTGGTTCCGTTAATTCTTATCTTTTGATCAGTAAAAGTGGACGACAATTGCATTATTTGACTCTAAATAATAACAATTGAAGTTCTGGACTATAACTCATCGAATCAGTCGATACCTAATAATAGGCAAGCTGTACTGGAGGAGATGAGAAAAGCAGCTGGGTAAGCCCTGAAACTCTACGCTCTTAAATCCGCGGTAGCGTAGCATCCATTTCTGCGGAAAACTACAGCTTATTACCAAATTCGGTGATAACTGTCCCGACTGTAACAACAAGCACTGATACCAGCGTTACGTGCACTATTTCTATGTCGCAAGAAGTTTGACATCTACATCTACGTATACTGTAGCGGCAACTGTGGGGCCTAACACTTCCTCGACTACGTCACTTGACAACACATTGGGCGAATTCTTGTCAGCAGCAACTCGTAAGACGAAGTGCTCGGTTCAAGCCCGTGGCCTGCCTGCTAGTAAAAAACATAAAGGAGTTAAAAACACATCTAAATCTATACAGAAAGCTAAGACGAAGCCCGCTGAGCTGCTCAAGGAAGTAGCCAAAGACACGGCATCCACCTCGACTGCAGCAGCACTGAGTAAAAACCGTTTTGCAGCTCTGGACGAAAGTCGACAATTACAGGGTTGTCGTCACATCTAAGTTCGGCGTTACGGATATACGCCAAACTCTGACGCTCCCAGTTGTAAACCAAAAACAAATTGGCACCATCAACTTAGGGAGAAAAGGCAAGGGTTTTACAAACCAGGGTTTCAAAACTCTCAATATATATTGCCCAAGAAAGGCAGATTGGCGTAACGTTCAGGTCAACGAGACAGAAGATGAAGCGACGATCAACTACAAGACTAGGAAAAATCAATTTTTTGTCTAATGCTTTTTGAAAATTACAAACTCGGCAGATACAGAGTCTCAGTCAAGCGTGCTCCTCGCAGAAAAGAAGTTCTACAATGTCTGAGATGCCACATCTTCGGTCATTCCAAAAATTATTATCTCCAGGACCCAATCTGTGGCAAATGCGCTGGCTCTTATATGACTGGTTCTCTGCTTTGCACGAGTGAAAATTTTCTGTGCGTCAACTGCGGTGGTGATCACACATCGACTGACAAAGACTGCCCTGTCAGGATTGAGAAAAGCAAAAAACTGAAACCGATCCCAAGACTTCCAGCTACTGGCAACACTGCCCTGCCAAAATATAACCAAAGCCCATCACGTGGTTTCATCCCGGCTGAGACTGTCAGATGCAGTATGTCTTACGCCGACGTTGCTCGGCCCAAGAGGGCGGAATCTGGTCCAAATGCTGACAAGCATCTTCAGCGACAATCAAACTCACTGCCTGACAAGAAATTGATGCGCTCGAGAGCTCCATACGGGATCTCAACTCCAGAATGGACCAATTGTTCAAGTTGGTTCAAGAGACTATGGAGGCTAACAAGGCCTTCCGAGAATTGGTCCAGGTTCTCATTTCAAGTATCCAAAAATGATGCAACCGATCATTAAAATCGGATTGTGGAACGCACGGGGGGACTAGTTAGGGGCTCTGGAGAGCTCCGGCTATTTCTCAGAGACACACATGAAAGAGGGACAGCGTGTCTTCCTGCCAGGCTACTCCACCTACCATGCCTTCAACCCCAGCGGTAACAGCAAAGGTGGCGCCACAGTCATTGTGCGCTCCAGCATGTGCCACATTCCTCAGCCTCCCATCTCAATAAACAAAATACAGCTAGCAAGAGTGAATTTGCAGACATCGGAAGGGCCCGTCGCGCTAGCATCTTTGTATCTTCCTCCCAAAGAGCCTTGTACTAAAGAGGAATTTGAATCCCTGTTTGCCATGCTATGTAACAAATTCATTGCAGGTGGTGACTACAACGCCAGGCACTTATGGTGGGGCAACTCAACAAATTGCTCCAGAGGCAAAATATTGCAGGATGTCGTGGCGAATGATCGGTACCAAATTCTTGCAACGGGTGAGCCTACATTCTACTCATCCAACTCCCTAGGATCAACATCAGCACTAGATTTTTTGTCATTAATGGATACGCAATGAGCAGGCTTAATGTGAAAACGCTTCATGAGCTCTCTTCGGATCACACACCACTTATAGCTGATTTACACGCCACTCCGATAAGCAAGTCACAGCGCTCTTGTTTACTAGCGGTGCTGATACAGAAATTTTCAGGGCCCACCTGGAGCAGCTGATTGATCTAAATATGGATATTCAAGACGCAGATGATATTGATAGCGCAATCGATATTTTTATGAGCAAGCTGAAAGATGCTGCAACAAGAGCTGCTCCTAGGAATCAACAGAATCTGCATGGCGATAGATCGCCTCAGCTTCCTTCTATAATCGTTGAGCTCCTGCGTCTCAAGCGTAAAGTAAGAAAGGAGTATGCAAGAACAGGAGATGCCCGAATCCAACAGATTCACAACAGGCTAATCGTCTTTACAAAGTTCTGGCCCGCAGGAAAAGAATTCAAATTGACAACATGTTGGAAAACTTGGGTACCGATGTCTCTACTAATTACTCTCTGTGGAAAATTACTAAGAGATATAAGACATTGGCAACACCGAAATCGGCTATTAGGGACCCTTCAGGGAGCTGGTGCCGTACTAGTCTTGATAAATCGGAAGTATTTGCAAACAATCTTGAGCAACGATTCAGGCCGCACGACTTTGCACCTGAGAGTCACTGCAGGATAGTTGCAGAGGCATTGGAAACACCGTTTCAAATGGCTTTGCCTTCAGATACTGTAACACTGGACGAAGTGAAGCAGCTGGCTAAAACCCAATAAGGCCCCTGGCGAAGACATACTTGATAACAGAACCATAAGACTCCTACCAGATCAAGCACTGTTGTTTTTTGTGCTTATTTTCAACAGCGTCCTACGTGTGGGTTACTTTCCGAGAGCCTGGAAGTCGGCAAACATTATTATGATCCTCAAGCCTGAAAAACAACCAACTCATGTGGACTCTTATAGGCCGATCAGCCTTCTTCCTTCACTGAGCAAAATAATGGAGAGGCTGATCCTAAAAAGAATGCTGGATCTCGAAACTGTTACCCTTGCGATCCCTAAATTTCAATTTGGATTTCGTAAGCAGCATGGCACTCCAGAACAGCTGCATAGAGTTGTCAACTTTGCGTTAGAGGCCATGGAGAAGAAAGAGTATGCGGTCGATGTCTTCCTGGACATACAGCAAGTTTCGACAGGGTGTGGCACCCTGGACTTCTTTACAAATCCAAGAGCCTTTTAACCCCCCAGCTGTTCCAGGTTATAAAGAGCTTCTTAGAAGGGAGCACATTCCGAATGAATGACGATGGGTGCAAGTCCTCCATTAAATCTATCGAAGCTGGCGTTCCCCAGGGCAGTGTTCTAGGCCCCACATTGTACTCGATATTTTCAGCGGATATACCAGCCCATATGGCAATCACCTCAGTTGATAAAAGCGATACGCTAATAGCGACCTACGCCGACGACACTGCGGTGCTCACAAAAGCAGTGGCATACTTCTAGCCAAAAGTGCACTGCAGGAGTTTTTGGACGCATTCAGGAATGGGCATTGAAATGGAATGTGTGCATAAACGCAGGTAAATGTGCAAATGTGACATTCACAAATCGAGTGCAGAACTGCCCAGTCGTATCACTTAATGGAAGAGTACTAGATCATTCATTTGCGTACAGGTACTTAGGTGACATCCTAAATATAAGCCTTACCTTCGAAAGACATGTCACGTCACTGCAGCACTCATATAGAGCCAAATCAAATAGGATGTACTGGTTACTCTCCGCCAAAAACAAATTGTCGCTGGAGAACAAGGTCAAAATATATAAGTGCATTTTAGCTCCCAGCCTATTCTATGCCAAGCAGGTGTACGGTATTACTGCCAAGTCGCACCTGAATAAGATCCGGGTACTACAAGCTAAGACTCTGGGTCTCCATGGTACATAAGGAAAACTAATATTGAGCGCGACCTTAAGGTGCCCAAAATAGGAGACAGAATCCAAGCGATTGCCCAAAAATATACGGAGAGGCTAGGAGCTCATCCAAACTTTTCAGCTGGACGCATAAATACTGCCTGTCACCGTACAAGAGTAAGGAGGAGACTCAAACGCCATCACCCTCGAGACCTCCTGAATAGGGTCTTGACATAAATATCTCACTAAAAAATGTAAATGGTCTCCCCAGTATCACTCCTTAAACCTCCCCCTTATAAGTTATCTTTAATTAATTGTTATTTTTAGTTTGATTTCTGATTAGTTTAAGTTGCCTTTTAAGGTAGCAGTACACTTACCTTTTGTTAAATACATTTTATTATATTTTCATATAAAACGAGAAAGAACGTACGGAGTCGCTGTAAACGCGACTCTACTTTTATACCCGTACTCAGTCTGTACACATGTGATTTATGTGGAAATTTCAAATGTTGTATCAGTTTTTACATTTTACATTTGTTTGCTGCATCTGTCATCTACATCAGTTCTCACAACAACACACGTACACTGCACGAGGCAGAGCGTGTGAGCGTGAGTGTAAGTGTGAGAAAATCAGTAGCAGCTGTCAACCCTCAAAAAAATTTATATTTTGTTAGGTTGTTGCGGGCCCGCGGGGAAACGCTGCTGAAAATGTATTTCATCATTGTGGCTACAATAATGATCCGATCTGAACCAGGAAAAGCCTTACAGGGTTGTCGTCAAGGGCGTTATTGCCAAAGTCCCCAAACCACAAATTGCGCAAGCTTTTACAAACCAGGGTTTCAAAACTCTCAATATATATTGCCCAAGAAAGGCAGATTGGCGTAACGTTCAGGTCAACGAGACAGAAGATGAAGCGACGATCAACTACAAGACTAGGAAAAATCAATTTTTTGTCTAATGCTTTGAAAATTACAAACTCGGCAGATACAGAGTCTCAGTCAAGCGTGCTCCTCGCAGAAAAGAAGTTCTACAATGTCTGAGATGCCACATCTTCGGTCATTCCAAAAATTATTATCTCCAGGACCCAATCTGTGGCAAATGCGCTGGCTCTTATATGACTGGTTCTCTGCTTTGCACGAGTGAAAATTTTCTGTGCGTCAACTGCGGTGGTGATCACACGTCGACTGACAAAGACTGCCCTGTCAGGATTGAGAAAAGCAAAAAACTGAAACCGATCCCAAGACTTCCAGCTACTGGCAACACTGCCATGCCAAAATATAACCAAAGCCCATCACGTGGTTTCATCCCGGCTGAGACTGTCAGATGCAGTATGTCTTACGCCGACGTTGCTCGGCCCAAGAGGGCGGAATCTGGTCCAAATGCTGACAAGCATCTTCAGCGACAATCAAACTCACTGCCTGACAAGAAATTGGATGCGCTCGAGAGCTCCATACGGGATCTCAACTCCAGAATGGACCAATTGTTCAAGTTGGTTCAAGAGACTATGGAGGCTAACAAGGCCTTCCGAGAATTGGTCCAGGTTCTCATTTCAAGTATCCAAAAATGATGCAACCGATCATTAAAATCGGATTGTGGAACGCACGGGGACTAGTTAGGGGCTCTGGAGAGCTCCGGCTATTTCTCAGAGACACACATGAAAGAGGGACAGCGTGTCTTCCTGCCAGGCTACTCCACCTACCATGCCTTCAACCCCAGCGGTAACAGCAAAGGTGGCGCCACAGTCATTGTGCGCTCCAGCATGTGCCACATTCCTCAGCCTCCCATCTCAATAAACAAAAATACAGCTAGCAAGAGTGAATTTGCAGACATCGGAAGGGCCCGTCGCGCTAGCATCTTTGTATCTTCCTCCCAAAGAGCCTTGTACTAAAGAGGAATTTGAATCCCTGTTTGCTATGCTATGTAAAAATTCATTGCAGGTGGTGACTACAACGCCAGGCACTTATGGTGGGGCAACTCAACAAATTGCTCCAGAGGCAAAATATTGCAGGATGTCGTGGCGAATGATCGGTACCAAATTCTTGCAACGGGTGAGCCTACATTCTACTCATCCAACTCCCTAGGATCAACATCAGCACTAGATTTTTGTCATTAATGGATACGCAAAGCAGGCTTAATGTGAAAAACGCTTCATGAGCTCTTCGGATCACACACCACTTATAGCTGATTTACACGCCACTCCGATAAGCAAGTCACAGCGCTTGTTTTGTTTACTAGCGGTGCTGATACAGAAATTTTCAGGGCCCACCTGGAGCAGCTGATTGATCTAAATATGGATATTCAAGACGCAGATGATATTGATAGCGCAATCGATATTTTTTATGAGCAAGCTGAAAGATGCTGCAACAAGAGCTGCTCCTAGGAATCAACAGAATCTGCATGGCGATAGATCGCCTCAGCTTCCTTCTATAATCGTTGAGCTCCTGCGTCTCAAGCGTAAAGTAAGAAAGGAGTATGCAAGAACAGGAGATGCCCGAATCCAACAGATTCACAACAGGCTAATCGTCTTTACAAAGTTCTGGCCCGCAGGAAAAGAATTCAAATTGACAACATGTTGGAAAACTTGGGTACCGATGTCTCTACTAATTACTCTCTGTGGAAAATTACTAAGAGATATAAGACATTGGCAACACCGAAATCGGCTATTAGGGACCCTTCAGGGAGCTGGTGCCGTACTAGTCTTGATAAATCGGAAGTATTTGCAAACAATCTTGAGCAACGATTCAGGCCGCACGACTTTGCACCTGAGAGTCACTGCAGGATAGTTGCAGAGGCATTGGAAACACCGTTTCAAATGGCTTTGCCTTCAGATACTGTAACACTGGACGAAGTGAAGCAGCTGGCTAAAACCCAATAAGGCCCCTGGCGAAGACATACTTGATAACAGAACCATAAGACTCCTACCAGATCAAGCACTGTTGTTTTTTGTGCTTATTTTCAACAGCGTCCTACGTGTGGGTTACTTTCCGAGAGCCTGGAAGTCGGCAAACATTATTATGATCCTCAAGCCTGAAAAACAACCAACTCATGTGGACTCTTATAGGCCGATCAGCCTTCTTCCTTCACTGAGCAAAATAATGGAGAGGCTGATCCTAAAAAGAATGCTGGATCTCGAAACTGTTACCCTTGCGATCCCTAAATTTCAATTTGGATTTCGTAAGCAGCATGGCACTCCAGAACAGCTGCATAGAGTTGTCAACTTTGCGTTAGAGGCCATGGAGAAGAAAGAGTATGCGGTCGATGTCTTCCTGGACATACAGCAAGTTTCGACAGGGTGTGGCACCCTGGACTTCTTTACAAATCCAAGAGCCTTTTAACCCCCCAGCTGTTCCAGGTTATAAAGAGCTTCTTAGAAGGGAGCACATTCCGAATGAATGACGATGGGTGCAAGTCCTCCATTAAATCTATCGAAGCTGGCGTTCCCCAGGGCAGTGTTCTAGGCCCCACATTGTACTCGATATTTTCAGCGGATATACCAGCCCATATGGCAATCACCTCAGTTGATAAAAGCGATACGCTAATAGCGACCTACGCCGACGACACTGCGGTGCTCACAAAAAGCAGTGGCATACTTCTAGCCAAAAGTGCACTGCAGGAGTTTTTGGACGCATTCCAGGAATGGGCATTGAAATGGAATGTGTGCATAAACGCAGGTAAATGTGCAAATGTGACATTCACAAATCGAGTGCAGAACTGCCCAGTCGTATCACTTAATGGAAGAGTACTGGATCATTCATTTGCGTACAGGTACTTAGGTGACATCCTAAATATAAGACTTACCTTCGAAAGACATTCACGTCACTGCAGCACTCATATAGAGCCAAATTAAATAGGATGTACTGGTTACTCTCCGCCAAAAACAAATTGTCGCTGGAGAACAAGGTCAAAATATATAAGTGCATTTTAGCTCCCAGCCTATTCTATGCCAAGCAGGTGTACGGTATTACTGCCAAGTCGCACCTGAATAAGATCCGGGTACTACAAGCTAAGACTCTGGGTCTCCATGGTACATAAGGAAAACTAATATTGAGCGCGACCTTAAGGTGCCCAAAATAGGAGACAGAATCCAAGCGATTGCCCAAAAATATACGGAGAGGCTAGGAGCTCATCCAAACTTTTCAGCTGGACGCATAAATACTGCCTGTCACCGTACAAGAGTAAGGAGGAGACTCAAACGCCATCACCCTCGAGACCTCCTGAATAGGGTCTTGACATAAATATCTCACTAAAAAATGTAAATGGTCTCCCCAGTATCACTCCCCTTAAACCTCCCCTTATAAGTTATCTTTAATTAATTGTTATTTTTAGTTTGATTTCTGATTAGTTTAAGTTGCCTTTTAAGGTAGCAGTACACTTACCTTTTGTTAAATACATTTTATTATATTTTCATATAAAACGAGAAAGAACGTACGGAGTCGCTGTAAACGCGACTCTACTTTTATACCCGTACTCAGTCTGTACACATGTGATTTATGTGGAAATTTCAAATGTTGTATCAGTTTTTACATTTTACATTTGTTTGCTGCATCTGTCATCTACATCAGTTCTCACAACAACACACGTACACTGCACGAGGCAGTTGTGAGCGTGATGTGAGCGTAAGTGTGAGAAATCAGTAGCAGCTGTCAACCCTCAAAAAAATTTATATTTTGTTAGGTTGTTGCGGGCCCGCGGGGAAACGCTGCTGAAAATGTATTTCATCATTGTGGCTACAATAATGATCCGATCTGAACCAGGAAAAGCCTTACAGGGTTGTCGTCAAGGGCGTTATTGCCAAAGTCCCCAAACCACAAATTGCGCAAGCTTTTACAAACCAGGGTTTCAAAACTCTCAATATATATTGCCCAAGAAAGGCAGATTGGCGTAACGTTCAGGTCAACGAGACAGAAGATGAAGCGACGATCAACTACAAGACTAGGAAAAATCAATTTTTTGTCTAATGCTTTGAAAATTACAAACTCGGCAGATACAGAGTCTCAGTCAAGCGTGCTCCTCGCAGAAAAGAAGTTCTACAATGTCTGAGATGCCACATCTTCGGTCATTCCAAAAATTATTATCTCCAGGACCCAATCTGTGGCAAATGCGCTGGCTCTTATATGACTGGTTCTCTGCTTTGCACGAGTGAAAATTTTCTGTGCGTCAACTGCGGTGGTGATCACACATCGACTGACAAAGACTGCCCTGTCAGGATTGAGAAAAGCAAAAAACTGAAACCGATCCCAAGACTTCCAGCTACTGGCAACACTGCCATGCCAAAATATAACCAAAGCCCATCACGTGGTTTCATCCCGGCTGAGACTGTCAGATGCAGTATGTCTTACGCCGACGTTGCTCGGCCCAAGAGGGCGGAATCTGGTCCAAATGCTGACAAGCATCTTCAGCGACAATCAAACTCACTGCCTGACAAGAAATTGGATGCGCTCGAGAGCTCCATACGGGATCTCAACTCCAGAATGGACCAATTGTTCAAGTTGGTTCAAGAGACTATGGAGGCTAACAAGGCCTTCCGAGAATTGGTCCAGGTTCTCATTTCAAGTATCCAAAAATGATGCAACCGATCATTAAAATCGGATTGTGGAACGCACGGGGACTAGTTAGGGGCTCTGGAGAGCTCCGGCTATTTCTCAGAGACACACATGAAAGAGGGACAGCGTGTCTTCCTGCCAGGCTACTCCACCTACCATGCCTTCAACCCCAGCGGTAACAGCAAAGGTGGCGCCACAGTCATTGTGCGCTCCAGCATGTGCCACATTCCTCAGCCTCCCATCTCAATAAACAAAATACAGCTAGCAAGAGTGAATTTGCAGACATCGGAAGGGCCCGTCGCGCTAGCATCTTTGTATCTTCCTCCCAAAGAGCCTTGTACTAAAGAGGAATTTGAATCCCTGTTTGCCATGCTATGTAACAAATTCATTGCAGGTGGTGACTACAACGCCAGGCACTTATGGTGGGGCAACTCAACAAATTGCTCCAGAGGCAAAATATTGCAGGATGTCGTGGCGAATGATCGGTACCAAATTCTTGCAACGGGTGAGCCTACATTCTACTCATCCAACTCCCTAGGATCAACATCAGCACTAGATTTTTGTCATTAATGGATACGCAATGAGCAGGCTTAATGTGAAAACGCTTCATGAGCTCTCTTCGGATCACACACCACTTATAGCTGATTTACACGCCACTCCGATAAGCAAGTCACAGCGCTCTTGTTTACTAGCGGTGCTGATACAGAAATTTTCAGGGCCCACCTGGAGCAGCTGATTGATCTAAATATGGATATTCAAGACGCAGATGATATTGATAGCGCAATCGATATTTTTATGAGCAAGCTGAAAGATGCTGCAACAAGAGCTGCTCCTAGGAATCAACAGAATCTGCATGGCGATAGATCGCCTCAGCTTCCTTCTATAATCGTTGAGCTCCTGCGTCTCAAGCGTAAAAGTAAGAAAGGAGTATGCAAGAACAGGAGATGCCCGAATCCAACAGATTCACAACAGGCTAATCGTCTTTACAAAGTTCTGGCCCGCAGGAAAAGAATTCAAATTGACAACATGTTGGAAAACTGTCTCTTCTAATTACTCTCTGTGGAAAATTACTAAGAGATATAAGACATTGGCAACACCGAAATCGGCTATTAGGGACCCTTCAGGGAGCTGGTGCCGTACTAGTCTTGATAAATCGGAAGTATTTGCAAACAATCTTGAGCAACGATTCAGGCCGCACGACTTTGCACCTGAGAGTCACTGCAGGATAGTTGCAGAGGCATTGGAAACACCGTTTCAAATGGCTTTGCCTTCAGATACTGTAACACTGGACGAAGTGAAGCAGCTGGCTAAAACCCAATAAGGCCCCTGGCGAAGACATACTTGATAACAGAACCATAAGACTCCTACCAGATCAAGCACTGTTGTTTTTTGTGCTTATTTTCAACAGCGTCCTACGTGTGGGTTACTTTCCGAGAGCCTGGAAGTCGGCAAACATTATTATGATCCTCAAGCCTGAAAAACAACCAACTCATGTGGACTCTTATAGGCCGATCAGCCTTCTTCCTTCACTGAGCAAAATAATGGAGAGGCTGATCCTAAAAAGAATGCTGGATCTCGAAACTGTTACCCTTGCGATCCCTAAATTTCAATTTGGATTTCGTAAGCAGCATGGCACTCCAGAACAGCTGCATAGAGTTGTCAACTTTGCGTTAGAGGCCATGGAGAAGAAAGAGTATGCGGTCGATGTCTTCCTGGACATACAGCAAGTTTCGACAGGGTGTGGCACCCTGGACTTCTTTACAAATCCAAGAGCCTTTTAACCCCCCAGCTGTTCCAGGTTATAAAGAGCTTCTTAGAAGGGAGCACATTCGAATGAATGACGATGGGTGCAAGTCCTCCATTAAATCTATCGAAGCTGGCGTTCCCCAGGGCAGTGTTCTAGGCCCCACATTGTACTCGATATTTTCAGCGGATATACCAGCCCATATGGCAATCACCTCAGTTGATAAAAGCGATACGCTAATAGCGACCTACGCCGACGACACTGCGGTGCTCACAAAAAGCAGTGGCATACTTCTAGCCAAAAGTGCACTGCAGGAGTTTTTGGACGCATTACAGGAATGGGCATTGAAATGGAATGTGTGCATAAACGCAGGTAAATGTGCAAATGTAACATTCACAAATCGAGTGCAGAACTGCCCAGTCGTATCACTTAATGGAAGAGTACTGGATCATTCATTTGCGTACAGGTACTTAGGTGACATCCTAAATAGAAGACTTACCTTCGAAAGACATTCACGTCACTGCAGCACTCTTATAGAGCCAAATTAAATAGGATGTACTGGTTACTCTCCGCCAAAAACAAATTGTCGCTGGAGAACAAGGTCAAAATATATAAGTGCATTTTAGCTCCCAGCCTATTCTATGCCAAGCAGGTGTACGGTATTACTGCCAAGTCGCACCTGAATAAGATCCGGGTACTACAAGCTAAGACTCTGGGTCTCCATGGTACATAAGGAAAACTAATATTGAGCGCGACCTTAAGGTGCCCAAAATAGGAGACAGAATCAAGCGATTGCCCAAAAATATACGGAGAGGCTAGGAGCTCATCCAAACTTTTCAGCTGGACGCATAAATACTGCCTGTCACCGTACAAGAGTAAGGAGGAGACTCAAACGCCATCACCCTCGAGACCTCCTGAATAGGGTCTTGACATAAATATCTCACTAAAAAATGTAAATGGTCTCCCCAGTATCACTCCTTAAACCTCCCCTTATAAGTTATCTTTTAATTAATTGTTATTTTTAGTTTGATTTTTAGTTTGATTAGTTTAAGTTGCCTTTTAAGGTAGCAGTACACTTACCTTTTGTTAAATACATTTTATTATATTTTCATATAAAACGAGAAAGAACGTACGGAGTCGCTGTAAACGCGACTCTACTTTTATACCCGTACTCAGTCTGTACACATGTGATTTATGTGGAAATTTCAAATGTTGTATCAGTTTTACATTTTACATTTGTTTGCTGCATCTGTCATCTACATCAGTTCTCACAACAACACACGTACACTGCACGAGGCAGCGTGTGTGAGCGTGAGTGTAAGTGTGAGAAAAATCAGTAGCAGCTGTCAACCCTCAAAAAAATTTATATTTTGTTAGGTTGTTGCGGGCCCGCGGGGAAACGCTGCTGAAAATGTATTTCATCATTGTGGCTACAATAATGATCCGATCTGAACCAGGAAAAGCCTTACAGGGTTGTCGTCAAGGGCGTTATTGCCAAAGTCCCCAAACCACAAATTGCGCAAGCTTTTACAAACCAGGGTTTCAAAACTCTCAATATATATTGCCCAAGAAAGGCAGATTGGCGTAACGTTCAGGTCAACGAGACAGAAGATGAAGCGACGATCAACTACAAGACTAGGAAAAATCAATTTTTTGTCTAATGCTTTGAAAATTACAAACTCGGCAGATACAGAGTCTCAGTCAAGCGTGCTCCTCGCAGAAAAGAAGTTCTACAATGTCTGAGATGCCACATCTTCGGTCATTCCAAAATTATTATCTCCAGGACCCAATCTGTGGCAAATGCGCTGGCTCTTATATGACTGGTTCTCTGCTTTGCACGAGTGAAAATTTTCTGTGCGTCAACTGCGGTGGTGATCACACGTCGACTGACAAAGACTGCCCTGTCAGGATTGAGAAAAGCAAAAAACTGAAACCGATCCCAAGACTTCCAGCTACTGGCAACACTGCCATGCCAAAATATAACCAAAGCCCATCACGTGGTTTCATCCCGGCTGAGACTGTCAGATGCAGTATGTCTTACGCCGACGTTGCTCGGCCCAAGAGGGCGGAATCTGGTCCAAATGCTGACAAGCATCTTCAGCGACAATCAAACTCACTGCCTGACAAGAAATTGGATGCGCTCGAGAGCTCCATACGGGATCTCAACTCCAGAATGGACCAATTGTTCAAGTTGGTTCAAGAGACTATGGAGGCTAACAAGGCCTTCCGAGAATTGGTCCAGGTTCTCATTTCAAGTATCCAAAAATGATGCAACCGATCATTAAAATCGGATTGTGGAACGCACGGGGACTAGTTAGGGGCTCTGGAGAGCTCCGGCTATTTCTCAGAGAAATAATATAGACACACATGAAGAGGGACAGCGTGTCTTCCTGCCAGGCTACTCCACCTACCATGCCTTCAACCCCAGCGGTAACAGCAAAGGTGGCGCCACAGTCATTGTGCGCTCCAGCATGTGCCACATTCCTCAGCCTCCCATCTCAATAAACAAAATACAGCTAGCAAGAGTGAATTTGCAGACATCGGAAGGGCCCGTCGCGCTAGCATCTTTGTATCTTCCTCCCAAAGAGCCTTGTACTAAAAGGGAATTTGAATCCCTGTTTGCCATGCTATGTAACAAATTCATTGCAGGTGGTGACTACAACGCCAGGCACTCATGGTGGGGCAACTCAACAAATTGCTCCAGAGGCAAAATATTTGCAGGATGTCGTGGCGAATGATCGGTACCAAATTCTTGCAACGGGTGAGCCTACATTCTACTCATCCAACTCCCTAGGATCAACATCAGCACTAGATTTTTGTCATTAATGGATACGCAATGAGCAGGCTTAATGTGAAAACGCTTCATGAGCTCTCTTCGGATCACACACCACTTATAGCTGATTTACACGCCACTCCGATAAGCAAGTCACAGCGCTCTTGTTTACTAGCGGTGCTGATACAGAAATTTTCAGGGCCCACCTGGAGCAGCTGATTGATCTAAATATGGATATTCAAGACGCAGATGATATTGATAGCGCAATCGATATTTTTATGAGCAAGCTGAAAGATGCTGCAACAAGAGCTGCTCCTAGGAATCAACAGAATCTGCATTGCGATAGATCGCCTCAGCTTCCTTCTATAATCGTTGAGCTCCTGCGTCTCAAGCGTAAAGGAGTATTCAAGAACAGGAGATGCCCGAATCCAACAGATTCACAACAGGCTAATCGTCTTTACAAAGTTCTGGCCCGCAGGAAAAGAATTCAAATTGACAACATGTTGGAAAACTTGGGTACCGATGTCTCTACTAATTACTCTCTGTGGAAAATTACTAAGAGATATAAGACATTGGCAACACCGAAATCGGCTATTAGGGACCCTTCAGGGAGCTGGTGCCGTACTAGTCTTGATAAATCGGAAGTATTTGCAAAACAATCTTGAGCAACGATTCAGGCCGCACGACTTTGCACTTGAGAGTCACTGCAGGATAGTTGCAGAGGCATTGGAAACACCGTTTCAAATGGCTTTGCCTTCAGATACTGTAACACTGGACGAAGTGAAGCAGCTGGCTAAAACCCAATAAGGCCCCTGGCGAAGACATACTTGATAACAGAACCATAAGACTCCTACCAGATCAAGCACTGTTGTTTTTTGTGCTTATTTTCAACAGCGTCCTACGTGTGGGTTACTTTCCGAGAGCCTGGAAGTCGGCAAACATTATTATGATCCTCAAGCCTGAAAAACAACCAACTCATGTGGACTCTTATAGGCCGATCAGCCTTCTTCCTTCACTGAGCAAAATAATGGAGAGGCTGATCCTAAAAAGAATGCTGGATCTCGAAACTGTTACCCTTGCGATCCCTAAATTTCAATTTGGATTTCGTAAGCAGCATGGCACTCCAGAACAGCTGCATAGAGTTGTCAACTTTGCGTTAGAGGCCATGGAGAAGAAAGAGTATGCGGTCGATGTCTTCCTGGACATACAGCAAAGTTTCGACAGGGTGTGGCACCCTGGACTTCTTTACAAATCCAAGAGCCTTTTAACCCCCCAGCTGTTCCAGGTTATAAAGAGCTTCTTAGAAGGGAGCACATTCCGAATGAATGACGATGGGTGCAAGTCCTCCATTAAATCTATCGAAGCTGGCGTTCCCCAGGGCAGTGTTCTAGGCCCCACATTGTACTCGATATTTTCAGCGGATATACCAGCCCATATGGCAATCACCTCAGTTGATAAAAGCGATACGCTAATAGCGACCTACGCCGACGACACTGCGGTGCTCACAAAAAGCAGTGGCATACTTCTAGCCAAAAGTGCACTGCAGGAGTTTTTGGACGCATTCCAGGAATGGGCATTGAAATGGAATGTGTGCATAAACGCAGGTAAATGTGCAAATGTGACATTCACAAATCGAGTGCAGAACTGCCCAGTCGTATCACTTAATGGAAGAGTACTGGATCATTCATTTGCGTACAGGTACTTAGGTGACATCCTAAATAGAAGACTTACCTTCGAAAGACATTCACGTCACTGCAGCACTCTTATAGAGCCAAATTAAATAGGATGTACTGGTTACTCTCCGCCAAAAACAAATTGTCGCTGGAGAACAAGGTCAAAATATATATAGTGCATTTTAGCTCCCAGCCTATTCTATGCCAAGCAGGTGTACGGTATTACTGCCAAGTCGCACCTGAATAAGATCCGGGTACTACAAGCTAAGACTCTGGGTCTCCATGGTACATAAGGAAAACTAATATTGAGCGCGACCTTAAGGTGCCCAAAATAGGAGACAGAATCCAAGCGATTGCCCAAAAATATACGGAGAGGCTAGGAGCTCATCCAAACTTTTCAGCTGGACGCATAAATACTGCCTGTCACCGTACAAGAGTAAGGAGGAGACTCAAACGCCATCACCCTCGAGACCTCCTGAATAGGGTCTTGACATAAATATCTCACTAAAAATGTAAATGATCTCCCCAGTATCACTCCTTAAACCTCCCCCCCTTATAAGTTATCTTTAATTAATTGTTATGTCTATCATAAATTATTTTGTTATTTTTAGTTTGATTTCTGATTAGTTTAAGTTGCCTTTTAAGGTAGCAGTACACTTACCTTTTGTTAAATACATTTTATTATATTTTCATATAAAACGAGAAAGAACGTACGGAGTCGCTGCAAACGCGACTCTACTTTTATACCCGTACTCAGTCTGTACACAGGTGATTTATGTGGAAATTTCAAATGTTGTATCAGTTTTTACATTTTACATTTTACATTTGTTTGCTGCATCTGTCATCTACATCAGTTCTCACAACAACACACGTACACTGCACGAGGCAGAGCGTGTGAGCGTGAGTGTAAGTGTGAGAGAATCAGTAGCAGCTGTCAACCCTCAAAAAAAATTTATATTTTGTTAGGTTGTTGCGGGCCCGCGGGGAAACGCTGCTGAAAATGTATTTCATCATTGTGGCTACAATAATGATCCGATCTGAACCAGGAAAAGCCTTACAGGGTTGTCGTCAAGGGCGTTATTGCCAAAGTCCCCAAACCACAAATTGCGCAAGCTTTTACAAACCAGGGTTTCAAAACTCTCAATATATATTGCCCAAGAAAGGCAGATTGGCGTAACGTTCAGGTCAACGAGACAGAAGATGAAGCGACGATCAACTACAAGACTAGGAAAAATCAATTTTTTGTCTAATGCTTTGAAAATTACAAACTCGGCAGATACAGAGTCTCAGTCAAGCGTGCTCCTCGCAGAAAAGAAGTTCTACAATGTCTGAGATGCCACATCTTCGGTCATTCAAAAAATTATTATCTCCAGGACCCAATCTGTGGCAAATGCGCTGGCTCTTATATGACTGGTTCTCTGCTTTGCACGAGTGAAAATTTTCTGTGCGTCAACTGCGGTGGTGATCACACATCGACTGACAAAGACTGCCCTGTCAGGATTGAGAAAAGCAAAAAACTGAAACCGATCCCAAGACTTCCAGCTACTGGCAACACTGCCATGCCAAAATATAACCAAAGCCCATCACGTGGTTTCATCCCGGCTGAGACTGTCAGATGCAGTATGTCTTACGCCGACGTTGCTCGGCCCAAGAGGGCGGAATCTGGTCCAAATGCTGACAAGCATCTTCAGCGACAATCAAACTCACTGCCTGACAAGAAATTGGATGCGCTCGAGAGCTCCATACGGGATCTCAACTCCAGAATGGACCAATTGTTCAAGTTGGCAAACAGTGGATCAACCACTCCCGAACCGTATTGCCAATTCGTGGACGGTGAAGACCATGATTGCACATTCAAAAAACACATGGGACGAACTCATACCCGAAATATCACTAGCAATTAACTCCAGTGTCTCGGAAACAACTGGATTCAGCCCCGCCTTCTTGCTACACGGGAGAGAACCTCGCTTACCTGGAGCACTATACGACGAAAGATACACCAGGGACAGGAAGCCCTCGGACACAGCCCACACTAAGGCAACCCGACTCAAAAGAAGTATTCGCGATAGTGCGGAACCACATTCAGCGGGCGAGTCAAGAACAATCCCGTCACTACAATCTCCGCCGACGACATTGGCGCCCCACGGTGGGTCAACTAGTACTGATCAGACAACACCACCTCTCCAACGCAGCCGACGGTTTCGCTGCGAAATTGGCCCCAAAATATGATGGGCTATACAAAGTCAAAGGTTTCGCGTCAACAAATATCGTCAAGTTGCAACATCCCGGAAGCCGGAAACTGAAAGTCGCAAATATCAACGACCTGAAAGAGAGCCTGGGACCAGGGGCCCGTTACATTCATATACATATTTATATTCATAGCACTAAGTTAATTTGTCATATAGAATCTATACACAAAAACACAATACACCTGACACTATACATTTACAGTCCCACGCGCCGATCGATTTCTGCAGAATCGACACACG
Source organism: Drosophila bifasciata (assembly GCA_009664405.1). Taxonomy (NCBI): domain Eukaryota; kingdom Metazoa; phylum Arthropoda; class Insecta; order Diptera; family Drosophilidae; genus Drosophila; species Drosophila bifasciata. The sequence goes on along the minus strand of CM019042.1, from coordinate 36,496,292 downwards.
CGCCATAGTCTCCCCCCGAGTTACACAACTCCACGCAGGTCATACCTCGGTACGACCGAGCCAATGACCACAGCCAAGATTCAGCTCATTTCTCGGTGCACCCGAGGCAATGACCGTGACGGTGGCACGCGTGGAGAACTCGACACCAACTAAAAGCAGCCCAGACTTGCGGACTCAGCACTAGAAATCGGCCTTAAATAGGCCGGGCCGGCGATCAATCAGGGCAGTCCATCGCCTATCCTAAACCGAAACGGCAGTCCATCGCCTATCCTAAACCGAAACTGCAGTCCATCGCCTATCCTAAACCAAAACGGCGGTACATCCGCCGCGGCTATCAGCACCACGCCTCAGCAAGAACACAATACAAGAAACCACTACACGACACCAGAACCACGAGAAACAATACAGAACACAAATAAAACCATTTAATAACATCAAAACAAACTCAACGAAGTGTCATCATTTCTTCGCCGAAACCATATTACCGCATACACCAAAAACTCAGGTGTCAACGGTTGCCGTTTCATCGCCAAGTGCGATCACCAAAGTACCTGCACGGTAACCGGACTCTACGCCCGCTCCACTTTCGGTCTCACAGCCAAGCCCTACCCTAAAGTTCCAGCAATACTACAAAATTTATTGTAGAGAACCCTGGACAGACTGAGCCTACCTCAGACTGAGATAGGTACGTTACACTATATGCTATTTCCTATGCTTTCGATATGTCCTCAACGCGTATGTTCCTGATTGTTAAACCTTTCGGACCCTACCTCATTTAGTTCTAGGGCTCTATCGGCTGCACCTGTAATCTTACTCGTTATAGCCCTAAGGGCTATAATCCCTACTGACGATCTCTCCTTGGCTTTTATAAGTCCTAGAATCTGCTCTACCGCTGTTACAAAGCTACCTTTTTCTACCCCACCTTCTACTGCGGAATGATCTTTACTAATTCTATAATCCGAATTGCTTCGAGTAAGTTCGAGCTGGTTGGTTGCGGTTGTGCCAATTCTGTTTGTCCCCTGGTCCTCGATACTGATTGCTGCAATCGTCGTGCCTAACGGGATAGCCCTCTGTCCTACGCTTCCTTTTGGCATGTTCTCCCTGTGTTACTGGTATCTCTCACTCTTTACTTATTTGTGTTTCTTGCTTTCAGTGTAAGGTGTGTCCTAATATCTTAATACCAATGTGTATTTGTGTGATCTTATTTGCTATTAGTTATTTTGGTGTAAGGTGTGTGCAAATATCTTAATACTAATGTGTCTTTCGGGATCTTATAGAGTGTTATTAGTAATTCTAAGTGTGTTCCTAGTACTTATACTATCGTTTGTGTCCTTGGATCCTTGCTTTGTGTAATGTGTTCTGCAATTAATCGATGTGAGTAATTCTTTGATATGTTTTGTGTGCTCTTATTATGTTATATAGAGTGAAACGGGCTATTCTGTGAAATTTGAATTTTTCTCTTCTTGTAAGTTATATTCCTTTTATACCGTACATGCTGAAGTACACGTACACGTATTGCTATACTGTGCAATACAATATTCACAACCATCTGCGGACAGATAAATCTGATCACTCAGCTTTATTTAACGTGTGGTTCAACAGAAAGTGATTGCAACCACGGTGTTTAATGTGTTACCACATACACGGCTAATCTGGTACAATGCGCCAATTAACGCCCTAGGATAGGAAGCTATAGCAAATACATAGCGACTTCTCCCAGTACCAATTCGAAAGTATACTAGTCGGGCATACTTTCCCCCTTGGTGAAGCGAAGTGTATCTATCACTTCTTCCGATCTATGGGTCACGGCACCCGGTTGAGATCGCAACTCCACGTGGACCTAGCGGCTCTTCCCGCGTAACATTTGGGCTACCACAGCCACCACGATACTCCCACTAGGGGCCTACCTCAATGAACAGCCTTGGACCGCTGAACAACCCGTGGTACTGACATTAAGGGCTCAGTTGGCCCTCCTTTTAGCCCCGACTGGCTCGGATGGGGTACCCTTGTGGGGACTCTCAAGTCCGGGGCTCTCAGGCCGTCTGTCGCCGTTGGGTCCAGCAGTTGTTGCCGTCTGGAGAACGCCTCGGCTGCGTATCTATCCAGCAACTGCATCCTCTCCTGCGTAGTCACCACCTCTGATACGGTCCATCCGCCATCACTGTGCTGCACTCCAAGTCCATCGAGGTCTCGCAAATCTGCATAGAGCGGGCAATCACATAGCACGTGTTGCCAATCCTCGCGCTCTGCGCCGCATAAACATGCAGGCGTGTCGCTCAGGCTTCTCTCCATCAGCTATGCGTTTAGCGATCCATGGCCAGTCAGCAGGAATCCGGCGCGCAGCGTGAAGCCAAACCTTGGCTCGCTGTAAACGAAGCTTGCGTTTGGGATGAAACGGTGCGTCACCCGACCCGGGGAGTCACCATCATCCCATCTGCGTTGCCACTCGCACAACAGGCATTCGTCTAGTCGCGCCATCTTCTGCTTCCAGCTTAGATTTGCCAAATCTTCGCCGTATAGCCAATCGCTCTCCTCCAGCGAGTAGTCACGCATGAGTCTGAATCTGATTGCCAGGCGTCTGGCGACCAGATCAAACGGGGGCTCCGGCAAGTACTTGCAGTGCCACGGTGGACACTGTTCGGCATACCGGTAGGCATCCAATCAGGATTCTCCTTTGGCACGCAGTTAAGTGCCTCCCTGGCAATTACCTGCGTCGTCGTCGACAGACCAAACCGAGGCACCAAATGGTGCACAGGGAACCATGAGTCCGGTGTATATTGTCCGCTTTGCGCGGGGACTGAGACCCCAGTCGACCCGCAGTACGCGCGACAATGACCCTACGACTCCAGTCAGCTTATCACGCAGGCCCATGATGTGCGGGAGAAAACTCAACCGCTCACCGACCGTGATGCCAAGGTACCGATATTCGCGCTTATATGGCAGGCTTGCTCTTGCAAACCGTACCAATGGCGGCCGTCTAAGTATGCCTTTGAGCAGCATGATCGCCGTCTTGCTAGTTGAAACGGCAACGCCGACTTCAACTCCACAAGCGCGTACGATGGACATTAAATCCTCTCCTTTTCGCTCAAGCTCTGTACGGGCGTTTCCCTCGATGAGGAGGAGCAGGTCGTCTGCATACGCGCTGAGCGCACCAAGGTGCGCACCATCAAGATGTGCCATATGAATGGACCACTTATGGACACCTGTGGGCAACCTCTTATCACCGGAACAGTGGCTGCTCCATGCTTGCTGACGATGCTCGCGCTCCGGCCGGAGAAGAAGCTTCGCCACAAGCTTGCTTCACGGCAACCCAGCTCTAGGAGGCGACGTAGTGCAGCATCCCACTCGACGTTGTCGAAGGCTCCTTGAAGTCCACGAAGACTCCGAGCACGTATTTCGACCGGCTGGCCGAGACAGTGCTCACAACGTGCTTCAAGCGTCCTCCACGCAACGTCCTTTGCGGAATCCAAATGGCCATCTGCAGCCATCCGGTATGGTGTCGTTCAGACGATTCACCATGATTCCCTCCAGCACTTTGCCCAGCACTGGCAACAGACAGATACCCCGGTATGAAGCAGGATCCGTCCTGTCCTTACCGGGTCCTTCAGAGGGAACCACCCTAGGGTGCTTTCATTCTTTGGGGGAAGTATCCTGTCTCCTGTCAGCGGGAATACAACGCTGTCATGTGCAGAGGGATGGCACGCCACAATGCCTTGCAAATGGCACCTGTGATGCCGTCCATGCCGGGAGAGCGTCTGCTCTTCAACCTGGCGACGCAGGCATCAACCTCGTTGGATACGAGAGTCGGTGGAGCTTCGGACGGGATGGCAATATGTGCATTCGACTCCGCAACAGGGGAAAAAGTTGCGGAGGAGCACACTCGCACAGTCGCGCCATGTTGCGACCGGCCCACCATCCGTCTGAAGGCATCTAATCTCCGTGCTTTGTTTGCGGCCTCGGCAAATCCTGTAGACGATGCCCCCCATGGCTCCAAAGTTGCTCTGCTGCGTCGGTCTCGTGCCGACGAGCGTCCTGTAACCGCCGCCTCAGTCTCCTGACCTCCCGGCGTTTGGGTATAGTTCAGCAGTCCACCAAACTACCTTCCTCGCGGCTTTCGGCGTGCTGCGTCCCAGCACTCTGCGGACAGTCGTGTCCCCGGTAGACCCCCGTTTACTTCCTTTCCTCCCCTCAATGATAGGCGGCCGCCCTCTGCGATACAGTACTCAGCCATACGCATTTTGGTGAGTGGGCTCCATTTGTTCATATTGACTCAGCATTCTATACCGAATACGCTGAAGCTAGCTACTATGCAGTGCGATACAGCATTCGCAACCATAAGCGGACAGTCGTCCTGTGGGTTACAGTGCTCAGTGACCTGAGTTTGTGACGGCCCTGACTTTTACCATACTGTTTCTGCCCATACTCCTTTGACGATCGATTCGGCCCCATCCGCGTTAATTCGGTTGCGTCCAACGGTTCGTCGTCGTCGCGATCGCACAACGTTCGCCCCATCCGATCACCTCTGTCGATCAGTTCGACGCCGACCGACCGCACCGCAACCGTCCGAACCTCGGCCGAGCGAACCTCAGCTGTTCGAGCCCGCCGCTCGAATCACAACCGCTCGAACAACAATCGCCCGAACAGCGGCCGAATGAGCCACAACCGTTCGAACCGCCACCGCTCGAACCGCAACCGCTCGAGCAACGATTGTTCGAACCTCTGCCGAACGAACCATGATCGCTCGAACCACGACCGCACGGCCCGCCGTTGCACACTCTTGCACCTTTCTCGCCCTTTCCACTGGCAATTTATTTACAACCGTAGATTAATAGTGTAGATTAAATATATTCATATTTAAATGTTTTGTTTGGTAAGAGGCTGAAGACCGTTCAGTCAGTCGAGGGTGGCGTTGGGTTACCGTGTTTGTGGCTTGTAATGCAAATGTTCGCGCCTGGCGAAAATGCTGACAATTGAGTGTCAGTAATAATGTGTTATATTTGTATTTATGTATTTTCTTGTATTAATGTGTTTTACTTCGTAAGTGTGGAGCTAGTATATGCGGTATCGGGAGTTGGCTGTTAGATTGCCCAACTGCTGGCTGAGGAACTGCCGTTACTGTTGGCCGATGGACTACACTAACTGTTTGACTGCCCCGATTAACCGGCAGCTGGCGCTATTTAAAGCCGATCTTGGGAGCTGAGTTCGCAAGTTCCTTCTTATGCTAAGAAGTCTTTGGTTTTTGTGTTGAAAGGTCGGGGTCGTATTGCTTCTGCTCGATTTCACAATCGAGAAGTCGAGCATTGGATCATGGACCGTTTGCTGAGTTTTCAACCGGGAAATTGAGTGTCTGGATCGCTACTCTTGTGAACTCTTATAGGCTGTGTGTTGTAACGAACCGTTTCTTTCCGTCTAACTCCGAGGGAGCTGGCTTGTTGTCTTGCAGATAATAAGAAATATACAGGTTAGGTTTAATTACTGGCAGCCGAGTTATTTATTGCTATCTGACTTCTAAAACAGGATCTTACGGTCAAGGTTATGATATATTTGCGCCCGCCTAGTTGGCGTTACGTCGACAAGCTTAACCGTGGCCTCGCTGGTGCTATGACTATGGGCTCGCACACACCGATTCTCCTTGGCCTACGCTGACCTTTCTCGGGCGACTCTTGCACCCCGCTCTGCTTAGCGTGGGTCCCGTGGGTCTCGCAGTTCCGCACACTCTCGGCTCACCCTTCTCTAATACGTACTCTAAGCGGTGAGAGGTATCTGGCGCCCAAATGGTCTCTGTGTTCCAGCCCGTTGCTGGATACCGCTCATGGATCTTACCAACTTGATTCTTTCACTAATTCGTGGAGTAACGGTACTCTCTCGGTATACTGGTCGTCGATTGACTGTCCTCCGCCGCTGTAGCTGGGCTTCATTTATACCCTTCCCGTGACGCGGCCCTCCATGCTCCTGCCTAGCAACAACGGAAAAACCACGCTGCGTGGATAACTTTCCATCGGCGCATCCGCGTTTTTCCACCTAGTTCTTAACGAGATCAAGCTGGTGGCATGATCTAATGCCCATACTTGGTCAAGCGCTGGGTATCTGCCGGTCCGATACCACCGTTTCCTGAGCGTCTCGAGCGTCGCTCCTTGCGCGCTCCTAAATTTCGGGTGTTTGGTTGCGCGGAAGTAGTGTATCTTATGTACTAAGAATGTGGCGGGCCATGGTTACAAGGTTCGTTATAGTTTATTGATACTTTTTATAGCCTTTTATAATATAACTTTTTCTTTATAATTTCATAACTTTTCTACTGTTATAATAAAACTTTTTAATTGCTAGAAAATTCTTTTTAGAAGCCATGCAATCATCGTGGTGGGGAATAAAGGGTAACCATGACGAAAAAACAGAAGAAGCGATCATCCCAAAATTTAAAATAAAAATCGTGGAAAATGGGTGATCAAGATTGGGTGGCCATTGCCTGTTGCACAAAACATCCGCACCGCTAACAGACATTGCAGTTGTTTCGTTTCCCGTTTCCTCTAAGTTCCTTTTTCCTAAGTTGCTCTCCTAGCCACCTAATATCGTTTTAAACGGTCCAAGCTAAGATATGAACTCAAAAAAAGTACGATTTTACGCAGACTGCGAGGACATAAGCCAATATCGGAGCACACACCTACTACCGATAATTCAGCCGCAGCCAGCGCGTGCGCCCTTATAAATTACAACCCAGACCAGCTAGAGTGGCATAGCAACTACCGTTGCAATTGATATGCTACATGCGCTTGTAGAAATATACAATTTTTCGTTTTGATTCATCCGCAAGGGCCATTGTACTCGTATCTCTATGGAAATACAATTCAATCAAAACCTTTCCTGGAAAATACACAAAAATATAACCTATGCTTTAAAATTAGTCTTTGGAGCCGAAGTGCTTGATCAACCAGGCAACAATCGAGTTTTAAGGTAATGGCGTCAAAACGCACAATTCTCATTTTTATTTATTTTCTTTATGCTTTCTTTATTAAATTTTATTTTATTTTCTTTTAAACATTCAGAATCAAGGGGAAATAAAACCAAACGAATTTCATAAGGAGGAGCACCCGATCCTTCACAATGCAATGCATTCTGACGACCACAAAATCATTATCGGAGCAGCCAAAGATTTGGTTCTAAGGTGTCGTGATGGTTGACAATTGCAGCTGAGAGACTCATTGGTCATATGATTCACTTTGTCGGGTTTTCCAGCCCAATATTTAGTTGTAAACTCTTTAGATAGAAGTAAGTGTATCAGCCTCACGTAAATCTACCCTTGTGTGCCATTCGAACAGCCGACTGGACATAAATATTGTAACCGCTTATGCTTACGGACGGCAGCGGCCGTTCTTTCGCATCTTTTCTTCAACTTCTTTGTTTCGCTACTACAGCTGCAGAATCTATGCTGCTCTCTCGAGCCTAGCTCTCTCTATCTCTATCTCTATCTATCTATCTATCCATCGCTTCTTTCGTTGTCTCTGGCATGCATTAGGGCACGGGCAATTCGGTCTGCCTGCCCTTTTTGTCTTGAGCTGATTTTCATACTACATTCATACCCAAATTGCATACATATATTATATCGAACCAGCTTTCTTCAATTCAACAGCTATTAAAAATGCTTAATAGCTTTACACAGTGTTTTCATGAATGGTGGGTGGTAGGAGAGGGAATCGGAGTTTCAAATCTGTCGCAAATTCTCACCGTTTCACTGAGGGCATTCGATTTTTCCCCAGGTATATTTTTGGCTAGTCAATTATTATCGATATTTTCTGTTTTTCACTTGTGTATTATATATTATATCTATATATAATTTATATATTTTAATATTACTGTTTTAATACGTGTATACGTTTCTAGAAAACTCATATTTTGTATGATATTCGGTGTGGGGTATTGATAGTGATTTCATAAAAACAACGTATGTATATTTATACATATTTTTATATCTACATTTACCTAATATATGTGCATATATATATATATATACATATATACATATGTATGTATTTATAAGTTTTATAAATGTACATTCGCAGAAATAAATCCTTAAATGAAATTAAAATCTTCAAAATATCTTTTATTTTCGTAAGAAAATAAGGACATGTGAGTTTATATACCTGGAATTTTATGGCGATGTTAACATCGTATTAACGAACTGAAAAGTAAACGGAATTTTTTTTAGAACAAGGAATCTTAATATGTATGTATGTATACATGCATAATATTTATACATATGCATGCATAATATGTATACTTACATATGTATGTATTGATGCATTGACATGAATTGAACACCATTTGCAATTCAATTGAGTCTGTGCCTTCTTTATAGATAACTAGCAGACCTGACAGCCGTTGTGCAGCACAACTCGTGCTGTCTTAACTATAAATATTTATTTCGAATTGGTATAATTAACTAAAATAAATTTCAGAAAGAAAGTGTTTATTATTGTAACATAACCTGTAAAATAAAATGCTGATAAACAGCATTATTTGTTTTTTCTGTGGCTCTTAAATAAATCGTTTGGTTGTTACTCCTACACGGGATCAGCCGACATATAACTGGTCATACGAAAACATGGTTTTGCCAGATTAATGCCACAAAGCAGTTAGCGACTGCTCATAAGATTAATTTATCGACATTGCAAATGCTAGCCGCACTGGAAACTGTAACCGTTTAAAGCAGAGCTCGCAAATAATAACAGTTGACCGTTTCTTGCAGTCACCAAAAAACTGTTTTTTGCGCACAAGAACCGTTCACCAGTGTCTCTTGAACGAACGGTCTGTGCTCAACCAAAACCAATTTCGTGTTTCCTTTTTGCTCTGCTCATTCGCTGACCGTTTTGCAACGAGCGAAGAAAATAAAAGTCTTTTTGCATTTGTATGAGTGTATATGCGAATGATCAGTCTACTTGTAAACCACACTTGCACACTCACACTTTTAATAAAAGGCACTGAAGTCAAAAGACCGTTTACGATGAGCCTTTCGTTTTTCGCTCTTCTGCTGCTGACCCTTAATGAGCGAGCGTTCAGTTGGATCGCTCTCTCTAAGTTGTTGTTGGTGAGCATAAAAGAACCTCGCAACTGAGAACAGTTAACCGAAAACCAAAACAATGAGCAACGAAAAGTTCTGTTCAGAGCGAGAGCACTCGTGCATCGTCTTTTTCGGTTGTGTTAGAGAGCAGACCGCAAAACGAAAAACGGTTGATTGTTATTTGCGATCTATGGTTTAAAGGCGAATCTCGTTCGAAATCAAAGGAATCCGTGGAATCAAAACGTCTTCTCCTTGAAACTTTCCTTTCAAAATTCCGGCTTCGATGACGTTGTTCATTAATTTCTACAACGCAAGTCGGGTGCCATTACAAAAATGTGGCTGGTTTATATTCCGCAACATAATAATTACGATCGAACATTGACTAACAGTAAACGCAAATAAAAACACTCGTCTTGGCTGGGATGGACTGTGTAAAGACGTCCTAGTGCATCGAAGGGAAAATACTTGTGGTTCATTTGGAATTGGCTGTCCTTGTTTTCGCGTTGAAATTTTTTTTAATGATTTTTTCCAGGTATAATATCGTGTTATTTGGGAATAAACCAGTGTTCTGGCAAAGTCATCATTCTGGCACATTTCAAAGAAGTTGGTCAATGTTGTCGATGGCGGCCTCTCAACTCGTTGTAATACGTTTATCGTTATAAAGTACACCCTTTGACCATTTCCCAAATTTACGGCCAAGTTAACCACAGTGGGGTCTTACATGTATTAGAAATGAAACAAGAAACAAATTGTGGACGCCACAGATGTGCGCCCCCTTTTTGGGGGCGGAAGTGGGCGGCGCGAAATTTTGAAACATTTTTCTAGGAGTGAGATATCACATCAGTTTTGAAAAAAGATTTGGTCCCTCAGAAGCTCTTATAGCCTCCGAGCAATGGGCGACAAACAAGACGGACAGACAGCAATTACCACAATGTATTTGTGGTTTACCTTTTACTCTTCGAGTACGGGTATAAAAAGTTGTGTATGTTTCACATAGAAAATAAGCAAAACATATTTTTTATCGAAAAAAAATTCCAGGGGAAAAGTATTTTAAAAAATTAACTCTTAATAATTAATGGAGTTGCCCTTATGCTCCTGAAGTTTTTGCAGCCTGCGGGGCATTGATGCTGCCAAGTGGCCGGCCACTTCATCAATAATATATTGTAGGTCTCAAACGAGAAAAAACGTACGCTGTAGGCGCGACTCTACTTTATACCCGTACTCAGTCTGTACACATGTGATTTATGTGGAATCTTCAAATGTTGTATCAGTTTTTACATTTTACATTTTTACATTTGTTTGATGTATCTGTCATCTACATCTACATTAGTTTTCACAACAACACACGTACACTGCACGAGACAGAGCGTGCGAGTGTGAGTGTGAGAGAAGCAGCAGCGAAAAATCAACCCCAATAAGCCCGGAGAGGGGGGAAATTTCTGCTCATTTGATCATTGTGGCTACAATAATGATCCGATCTAAACCAAATTCGGGAATAGATATGGTAATTTGCTACCATACTGGATTTTTAGTTTTTTTCTATCTTCAAAATTGTGGATTTTCGTCTTTTGGGGTGGGCGGAAGGGGGCGGGGCGAAATTTTGAAATACACTTGTTCAGGTTTGGTATCACAGGAGTCTTGGCCAAAAGTTTGGTTGCTCTAGCTCTTATAGTCTCTGAGATCCAGGCTACACAAAAAAAAGTCAAAAACCAAATCGACTCGATTTTGTGTGAATGCGAAAAAAGGGGGAAGTTTTTTTTTCGTATATTTTCCTCTATTGTGGCTTATTAATGATCCGATCCGATTCAGATTTGGGCCCCTGATAGGTATGGGCTGTCTCTATGATTCTGCATTTTTCGTTTTCTGCTATCTTCAAATTTGTGGACGCCACAGATGTGCGCCCTTTGTGGGGGAGGAAGTGGGCGGTGCGAAATATTGAAACATTTTTCAATAAAAAACATATAACATCAGTATGGAAAACAAATTTTGTTGCTCTATCTCTTTTTAGCCTTCGAGCAATGGGCGACGAACAAGACGGACAGACGGACAGACGGACGGACAGACGGGGCTATATCGACTCGGCTATTGATGCTGATCAAGAATATATATACTTTTATGGGGTCGGAAACGCCTCTTCTGTGTGTTACACACATCCACTTTTACCACAAATATAATATACCCTTTTACTCTTCAGTACGGGTATAAAAACCCATGAAGCCCGGGCAAATATGAATCGGTGCATTATCCTGCTGAAATGTCCATTGGTCACCATGGAAATGCTCAGCAAATGGAACAAGTTCACTTTCCAATAGTTCTGTGTAT
>CM019042.1:36417743-36484618 GCA_009664405.1 Drosophila bifasciata | reverse complement strand
TCAAACACTGGATAGGCAACAAAAATAACTGACAAAATATTAAAAAAAAAAACATAAATAAAAAAAATAAAATAAAATGTAATAGATTAAGAACAAGAAAACCCTGTAAACCATTATAAAATTCCCGTATATCTAAGTGAATCAGGTGATCCAACAGTCAGAGTGGCCGAGTTGTGGTAGGATAACCCCTGTCAGCCCCATATATAATACTAGCCTTAATGTATACATATGTACGAATAATCCCAAATCTACGACCACACTAGAGAAATACCGAATATACGGTCTCCCTAAAAAAGACAGACCGACGCTTGGCCATTCGTAAAGGAAAAATGAGAACAATAAAGTCGTGTGCGGAGAAATATATAGAAAGACTAGCAAACCCGGCGAACTCCGTTTCGCCACCAGATGGCTTCGTTTTATGTAACATTTCGTTTGGGGATTAAAAAGATGAAGAACCATTTTTTTGTTTTATTTTTGAAAAGGAAAAAAATTTCATTTCGATTACAAAAATGAAGTGTTATTTAGTTGAACTTCTCTAAGTAAATGAAAGTGAATCCAAAGTAAATACTGAATCGAAGGGTTATGCGTCTTCGCAAATTATCCGTTTCATTGAAGTGCTCTTTGGTAAACCACATTTTTAGTCCAGCCATGCAAGGCGATAATGGATTTAATGCACCGCACGGTCCATGCACCTTCTGTGTCGTCACAATGTCGTGTAGGTGGGGATCAGAGACTGGATCAGGAATTTCAGCTGATATGATGTCATCCACTTCATTTGAACGTAATTTGTTCAACAACCAAATTAGGATATGAGCATGCGGTAGTCCACGCTTCTGCCATTCCACCGAGTACATATAACAACGTGTGTCGCCAAAAACTCGATACTTAGTAAGCACATCCATCATAACCTTGAGTTTTTGCTGAAATACTCTGGCGATTATGTCATGGCGATCTTGCGGTTTTTGGCCCGGTTCCAATTCACGTTCAATTTCCTTCCACTTCGGAATGCATGTGAACGTAATAAATAGATCCGGTGTTCCATAATTTCGCACGTACGTCATAGCGTCTTGAGCGTATTCGTGCATGTGGCGTGGGCTTCCGATATAAGATGATGGGAGAATCGTCAGACGTCCAATATTTTGAACATCACCATCTAAATGAATAGCATCATGTAAGTGTATATAGTCCTCAGATCGTAGCTTTGCCTGATTGAATCGGATATACGCTAAACGTTCGGTCTCGACTTTAACATACATGTCGACAGTGAATTGCTGGAATAGCCGACGGCACTTTAGAATGACATTCTCCTCATGTGTACGAATCATCATACGATACGCATAGGAATTCATTGCGCTTAGATTTTTATTCGTTGATACGCCTGAAAATGCAAAATTAAATGAATTGTTAATGGAAACCAATAATAGCAATAATTATTGTGTGAATATTGTACCTGTAATTGGATCGTCCATCTTCAACGTGATGTCGTATCCGTCTTGCCCTTGCCAATAAATGATTGATATTGTAACGCATCGTACAAACGATGTGTCTCGTTTACACGATGCATGATATTGATTCTTCGCTGAACGACAATGTCTCGCGAATTAGTTTGATCGCCAACAATAATTGCAGCAACATCATTAACGGTGGGTGCATTGAATCTTCGCACATGTTCACCTGTTGGGGTACAATCCGCTCTTATGACAAATTTGTGCGTATCCGATGGCATTCGTTCCAATGCTGTTTTGAACATATTAACCACAGCATTATTTGCGTGAAAAAATGCTTGCAACTGTTCAATAATTCGTCTCTTTAAATGTTGTGTTCCCTGTATATTGCACCGCACATTCAGCTGATCCACCATCGACGCAATGAAGTATATTTGGAGAAATTGATGCGGTTCATCTGGTGTTGGCACCATTGAACCATGCAAATGATATATTTGTCCTTGAATCTTTAATTACAAACAATCATTTGTTGAAGAATACGGTGTAACTTCTGATCGTTTTATGGTGTAGTGTGTGGTGTATATGTAGTTGTTACGTGTTGCAATTCATTGTGTTGGTGGGAGTGATTGGTTATGTGTGTTGTATCTTTTACCTTGCAAGTCGGCATGAAGCCGCCTTCTCGAATGATATTAGCTCCAAAGGAAGTCATGCGAAAGCAGTTATTGTATACAAGGATGTGTTGAAGAAAATGGCTGGAATCGGGATCACTTCCATCGAACAATGGTTTCAGTGGCTGTGGTGGTGTAAGTAATGGATCCAGTTTGACTTTTCCACTTGCGCAGCACAGTCCAGCCGTTTCTCTTTTGAACTTTAACGCATTGCAATATCGGCATAAATTTTCATCATCACTGTAGTTCGCAGTGGGATCATATTGGAATGCCAAGCGATTGTATGATGCCAATGATCTTCGTGTCCTCACGTGTTCTCTTATTATGTTTTGTCTTTCTATTAAGTTCTGTAAATACACTTGTTGCTGGCTTGCATGTCTTGTGCGTCGTCTTAAAGGCATTTTGGACTGTGGACAGAGTGGTGAATTCAACCTCAAATGCACGATCGACATTATTTACACAGTTCAACTTACCACCTTAAAGACAAATGCCTGTTCACAATACACGTGAATGATTTGATGGTTTCCAATAGAAATATGAGGAAACGAATAACTTTTTTAAATTTATTTTCACAGTGAACACAATCCCGGTTTGTCACATGAAATTAACTGAGCAGAGAATAATGAGTAGCTGTCAAGCAATGTATTACGCACCGGCGCCTACTTAAAATATTGGTTTGTAGTACATGCTATGTATCATAGATGGCGCTCTATTTAGTATATAGTAGATAATACAAATACATTTTCCCGCTTTTCTATTAAAATTTTCGTGAATTTTCTTTGCTATCATTCTCACGGAGCCCGAGACCTTTCCAACGAATGCAAAACCGTGGAAATCGGTTCGTGCGTTCTGGAGTTATTACGTTATTAAGAAACCCGACTTATTTTTATATATTAGATATCATACATAACCTCGTTTTACTCTCACACTAGATACATACGAGCGAACATTCTCGTTGCATGTTCGGTGCGTACGTTCTACTGCAACGAGTGTCTGATGGTGATGGGCTGTCGATGTTGTATGTTCAATTTTTAATAACTGATATAATTCGGAAAAAATGCTGTTTATATACTCTGCACCCATATCCGTTATGAGCGTCCTCATAGGACCATAGATAAGAATAAAGTTATTAAAGATACTACTGGCTACGACTTTAGCATGCTTGCTAGGGATCGGTATTGTAATAAGATATTTAGTCAAACCGCATAGGATCGTAACGGCGTATTCATTATTATTTTCTGACCTTGGTAGTGGTCCTATTGAGTCGATCTGAAACGTATCAAATGCTATTGCGAGCGTTGCAGTTAATTGCATTTCTTCTTTGTTGTGTTTGAGAGTTTTGTTCTTTAAATATTTGTCACAGTTTTTAATATACTTTTTTATATCCCTTGTCATGTTTTTCAAGTGTAATCTTGTTAATTGTACGATTGACTACCTGGTGGCCTCCAGTAATGGGGTCATCGTGGAATTGTTTTAATATTTTATCGATCGATTTTTTGTCTTGCAAGTATGTTGTTTTTGGCGTTAACGCATTTGTTATGTCTATGAGGTTTTATTTCCCATTTCTTTAAATTCATCTAGCCGGGTATATTTAATCATTATGTCTTCTAAGGACAGTTGTAATTTAGTGACGCCTATATTACCGGCTTCTAAAGTAAGCCTCTTGAAGAATTGTCCTAAGTCAATTTTCTCGTTAAGAATCAGGTCATTCACTATAAATTGGCTACAAATTCGTTTTCCCTTTTTTGAATAGAAAATTCGGAAGGGTCAGAATGATCTCGACATTTCGTTTTACTTCTTTTTTTTTATAGCGTTTTATATATTTTTGTGACCTTAAGACTTTCTTTAATACTCGTATTAAGAGTGTTGTTTTGTTTTTACTTTTTCGGCTTCTGACTGTGTTGATATTTTTACGTATTTGGGCAATTAAAGTTTTCAAATCTATGCGGGATAGGGCATCCGCTACATAGTTTTTCTTTCCTTCTATGTACTCCACCACAAAATCATATTCTTCTAAAACCAATCGCATTAGTGTTAATTTAGACGACGGGTTTTTCATTATCAGATAAGTATACAAAAAGATTCGCATGAGTATGTTCCTCTGGGTGGGGAAGGCGGAAGTGCCGGTGATGTTCCTCTTTCCTGTGTGTCTGCTGCAACATGGTGGGTTGCTTTTTTGTGGCCGTGGATGTGGGTCTGAGGTTGTCATCTTTGGGGACGCGCGCCATACGGCGCAGGTACAACATATAGACATGCACATTCAGAGCTTAGCACTTCTCTTCGTCGAGACCGTGCTTGAAGAACATGAGCACTAGAATGCTTTGGGTATCGATTTCGCGGTACTCCTCCAAGGAGACCATCCCGTTGCAGTCCATGAACTCGTCGGTAAAGAACTGCAGCTCCTTAAAGCGGCACAAAATATCCTTCAGGTAGAGGGTGTACGACTTCTTGTCGCCGAAAGCGAACCATTCAACCAGACGATGGTTCAGCACCTCATCGTAACCGGACTCCACGTTGGTTTCCTTGCCCTCATCGACTTTCTCGGCAGATGCTTTGGCACCCTCGAGTTAAATTTCGTCGCCAGTAGGGCTAATCAGCTCTACATACACCTTGTATATAACATCATCCACCAGCTTCATTTTGTAGGTGTTGGCGAACATCTCGTCCCTGGTAATGATATCTTTGTAGATTTTCATGATGGCACGGCGATATACCGCCACTGATACGCATATAATACTGGCATGGAGTAATAATTTCCATTTATTGAAATCAAACTTATATTTACAGAAAAACTAGAAGGGACGTGTTGTCTGTACACATGTGAATTATGTGGAATATTCAAATGTTTTATCAGTTTTACATTTTAAATTTTTTTTGTAGCGACTATCAACCGTAAAAATGTATATTTTGTTGCTGAGGGTGCGGGGCTCGCTGCTTAAAAATTAAAATCATCATTGCGGCTTTAATATTGATCCGATCTGAACCAATCCGATCTTCGGGAATCTGGTAGATATGGTCATTCTCTACGATACTGCATTTTTCGTTTTTTCTATCTTCAAAACTGTGGACTTTCATGTTTTGGGGGGGCGGAAGGGGGAGTGGAGAAATTTTGAAATAAAATTGCACTGAAGTGATATCACAGGAGTCTGGACAAAAAGTTTGGTTGCTCCAGATTTATAGTCCCTGAGATCCAGGTGCTCATTTGTACGATAGGGTAAGGCCGACGCATTGGTGTGTGAGAGCGAGCGAGAGGAAACGATGTTTCTCGAAATGGTTTTCTCCATTGTGGCTATACTAATGATCCGATTTGATTTAGATTTGGGCTCTGATAGATATAGGGTTTCTCTATGATTCTGCATTTCTAGTTTTCTGTTATGTTGAAAATTGTGGATGCCACAGATGTGCGCCTTTGTGAGGGCGGAAGTGGACGGGGCGAAATTTTGGAACACACTTCTAGGAGTGAGATATCACATTAGTCTGTAAAAAAATTTGGTTGCTCTAGCTCTTATAGCCTCCGAGTAATGACGACAAACAAGAAGGACAGAAATGGCTATTGATGCTGATCAAGAATATATATACTTTATATGGTCGGAAATTATTCCTTCTCTATGTTACACACATCCACTTTTACCACAAATACAATATACCCTTTTACTCTTCGAGTACGGGTATAAAAATGGAGGAACTGCGCCCCATCATGGCACCACGGTGCCCGGACACTCCAAATGACTTAAATTGTCTAGTGGACACATTTACGGAAGCATGCAACAAGTCCTTCACGGCAGCATGCCCCGCAACAAAACCGAGAGGGAAAAAGAAACCCCCATGGTGGTCAAAACAAATAGATATCCTACGTAGGAGAAGCAGGGCCCTCTTCAACAGAGCCAAAAGCGCCAACGAGGAGGAACACTGGGAAGACTACTAACATAGTCTAGCCCTCTACAAAAAATGAACAAGAAGGGCAAAAAGAGCCTCGTGGAAAAAATTTTGCACAGAAATAGAGGAACATCAGAAGCAGCAAGGCTGCGTAAGATTCTCTCAAAAACTACCACCTTGGTGGGATACCTCAAGCGTAACTTTGGTACGTGGACTAGCTCCAGTGAGGGGGGTGGCATACGCGGATGACGTTGCTATAATCTTCTCGGGAAATTCCCTCAAACACTCTGCGACCTAATGTCAGCAAAGCTCGCGAAACTATCAGATTGGACAAAATCTCGCGGACTGGGAGTAAATCCCTTGAAAACGGAACTTGTATTATTTTCCCGTAAATACAATACACAATACTTAACGAATGCAGGCTATCCTTCAGCGATAGTGCCGGTTACCTGGGGTTGGTAATTGACAGCAAGCTCAACTGGAACCAAAACATCAAAGAAAGAGTGAAGATGGCTACGATAGCCCTCTACGCCAGCAAGAAAGCCTGGGCATAATCCCAAGTAGAGGCCAATGGATATATTTAGCAATAGTTAGACCAATACTTTTCTACGGAGTCACGGTGTGGTCGACGGCCCTATCAAAAAAGTCCATCACCAAAATGCTCGGCAAGGTAAAAAACTGCCGCACTCTGCATCTGTGGAGCACTTCGCACCATACCGAATGATGCGCTAAACGCTGTCCTGTGCCACCAGAGTCCTGATCTTGCGGGAAAGGCTCAGGCACTCATGGCAGCAATTCGTCTTAGAGACTCTGATCAATGGGTACCGCAAAATATGGGACACTCATCCATTTTAAACGAAAACAAAAACGTCCCCACAAAAACGGACAACTGCATTCCGAGGGAGTATACTGAAACTCCCTTTGAAATAAATATCCCTCACCGTGATAGCTGGCTTGAGGGAACTCCGGGTCCTGATGGAGCCATACAGATCTTCACGGATGGCTCCAAAATGGACAATAAAGTAGGAGGAGGTATCTACTCCGAGCAATTAAATATAAGGCACTCTTTCAAGCTTCCGGATCAATACAGTGTCTTCCAAACGGAAGTCACGGCAATCTAGGAAGCTCTCGAACTCGGCCGTAGCAAAATGCCGCAAATCTCTTCACGAGATGGCTCAGCAGTGTGCTATTAGCCTGATATGGGTCCCGGGTCACGAGGACATTGAAGGTAACTGCATAGCAGATGAACTGGCCAGAGCTGGCACTACTACCTCCTTTCTTCACAACAAGAAGGATATACATATATGGTTAGCAATGTTTTTTATATACTTACAACTTTTGAATAATTTTTTTAATTATCGTCAAATTACTACATTTAAATAAACTTTAAAAAACAACACAAAAATTATTTTCCTAGATGGCTTGGTTTAGCAGCAATTAACTATAAAAAAATCTACTTTAGAGGTGTCCTATTCAAGTGGCGAGCAGTGTATGTATGCCTATGGCCACCTGCAAGCTCATCATAAAAGAGCAGTTTATGCGACTAGACGACAGTCGGTGGCAAAACACACCACGATGTCGCATCACGCAAAAAACGTGGCCAACTATAAACACGAAGCGCACCACTGAGCTATGTAAGCTCAGCAGAAAAAGGTGCAGCTCTGTCATTCGATCCCTTACGGGACACTGGCTAATAGGAACCCATGCCAGAAGGATGGGAGACCTATATAATGATTACTGCCGCAACTGTAGAGATGAGGAAGAGGAGGAAACAGTGGAGCACCTGTTCTGATCCTGCCCGGCTCTCAGTAGAAGAAGGCTACAACACTTGGGCTCGCCCTTTTTCACACATATCACTGATGTCCAATATATGTCTCAGAAAGATAGCGAATTTCATTAGCGCAGCCGGATAGGATAATTGCTGACAGGATGTCTCTCACGGCAGGGAAGGGCCATTGATTCACTGGTACCACAACGAGCCGAAGCCGGCCTATGTGTGTCGGGCTCATGACAGCCCGACAGCCAATATAACCTAACCTAACCTAACCTATTGTTAAGAGAAGGGGTAAGGGCTTAGAATCTCCGATAAATTAGCTGCAAAAAACGTTTCCAACTAGTTATAGCTTTGACAGAGAGAGAAAAAAATGTAGAAAACATCGCATTGTATACGAAAGTTTTCTTTAATTTACAAAAGAATTTAGTTTTCTTTAATTTACAAAGCAATTTTCGTTTTTAAAAATGCCAGCAATTACACGTACAGGCTTAAGTCGGAGAACCCGCAATTCTGCAAGTCACAGATGTACAAGAGCACGGCAACCCATGAGCAACGCGAAGCGAGGAATGAAGTTGAACGCAATTGATGGAATCGAAATCAACAACATAGAAAGAGCCACAAGAGCCACTACATTAATTGGTTTACGGAAATGGGCCGGATTGTAATCATTTTTTGACTCATATCCAGCAATATAATAATTACTTTCAGATGACGTCATTGGCGCAACAAACAATTCAAAACAATTTGATGCCAACTTTCAAGATTCATGGTCAAATATGTCAAATATATCATCTAACATGTTTCTTATTGCCAACTCCGGATAGTGAAATTTTTTATGGGTGATTCAGTAAGACAAGTCTATCAGCGTTGTATTCTGTTCAATTCTGTGAAAATACCAATTGTGGAACAACTCCACACCGCGTTGGACTGCATGCCGTCTGATAACCACAGAATTGTCGTCAACAATTGACGAAGGCGCTATTGTCGTTGTGGGTGAAAATTTAGAAAGCCGAGATATTGTTTTACATCGGCGTAGCATTCAACTGCAGCGTGTATCCAAAACACATCGATCATATGATGCGTTACAATACAGGTCACAGGTCTCGAAACTAACAAAAAGTTAGTTCATACAGACAGATGGTTTGGGAAAATATGGACAATCATATATTAAAATATCGGCGTCTCTTCCACCAATATGATGTGGATATGTACGTGAAAGTTGAAACGGAACGATTGACATTTATCAGGTTGAATCAGGGAAAACTGCGTTCTGAAGAATACATTCAACTTCGGGATGCTATCAATGCTGAAGGAAATGCAGAGAAGGTAGGTAGCACGACTATTCTCCCAGCAACATACGTCGAAAGTCCGCGACATATGCATGAATACGCTCAGGATGCTATGACGTATGTACGTCATTATGGCACACCAGATTTGCTCATAACGTTTACATGCATATGCAATCCAAAGTGGACAGAAATTAGACAAGAATTAGCAATGGTGATAGGTTTGGTTGATTGAGAATAATACCGGATAAAATCTGCGGAAATTCCTGATAATGATGAAAATCCATTGTTACACGAGATTGTTCGAAAATATATCACAGTGGAATATCAAAGCAAAATTCTCCGTATATGGTGGATGGAAAATGTTCAAAATTAAGTAGCAGAAACTTTTAGTGGAAATGATGGTTATCCACTTTATCTATCAGAGTGAATCAACAGGACATTGAAGTTGATAATCGTTGGGTTATTCCGTTTTCGCCGTAACTCTCCAAAACATTTAAAGCACACATAAATGTTGAATATTGCCATTCCGCAAAAGCAATTAAATATATCTGCAAGTACGTGAACAAAGGTAGTGACATGTCTGTGTTCAAAGTTTCTGCCAATAATTTAAACGATGAGATCACTCAATATACCCGTACTCGAAGAGTAAAATGGTATATTGTATTTGTGGTAAAAGTGGATGTGTGTAATATAGAGAAGGAATAATTTCCGACCATATAAAGTATATATATTCTTGATCAGCATCAATAGCTGAGTCGATATAGTCATGTCTGTCCGTCCGTCTTGTTTGTCGCCCATTGCTCGGAGGCTATAAGAGCTAGAGGAACCAAATATTATTTCCCTGACAGATGTGATATCCCACTCCTAGAAAATTGCTTCAAAATTTCGCCACGCCACACCCCCACAAAAGGCGCACATCTGTGGCGTCCAGAATTTTGAAGATAGCAGAAAACGTAAAATTCAGAATCATAGGGAAAGACCATTTCTTTCAGGGGCCCAAATCTGAATCGGATCGGATCATTAGTATAGCCACAATAGATAAAACCATATCGAACAAAAAATCATTCCCTCTCGCTCCCACTCACACAAAATCGAGTCGTTTTGGTTTTTCGTATTTTGTGTAGCCTGGATCTCAGAGACTATACAAGCTAGAGAAACCAAACTTTCTTTCCAGACTCCTGTGATACCAAACCAAGACAAGTGTTTTTCAAAATTTGGCCTCGCCCCCTTCCACCCCACCAAATTATGAAACTCCAAAATTTCGAAGATAGGCCGCCCACCCTTATTGAAAAAACGAAAAATGCAGTATCGTAGAGAACAACCAAATCTACCAGATTGCCAAATTTGGTTCAGATCGGATCATTTTGATAGCCACAATGATTAAATGAATTTTCAGCAGCTAGCCGCCCACCCTTCAGATGTGTTGTTGTGAGAAGTGATGTAGTTGTATGTACATATGTAAATCACATGTGTACAGACTGAGTACGGGTATAAAAGTAGTGTCGCTTTAACAGCGACACAACACGTCCCTTCTCGTTTTCAAATGGGAAGCTATGTCAGTAGTAATGAGGCGATTTGGCGTATTTTTATATCCGTACTTGAAAAGTAAAGGCTATATTGTATTTGTGGTAAAAGTGGATGTGTGTAAAATACAGAAGGAAGAGTTTCCGACCCCATAAAGTATATATATTCTTGAACAGCACCAATAGCCGAGTCGATATAGGCATGTCTGTCCGTCCGTCTTGTTTGTCGCCCATTGCTCGAAGGCTATAAGAGCTGGAGAAACCAAATAGAGTAACAAAATTTGTTTTCCATACTGATGTTATATCTCACTCCTAGAAAATGTTTCAAAATTTCGCCCCGCCCACTTCCGCCCCAAAAAAAAAGCGCACATCTGTGGCGTCCACAATTTTGAAAAATTACAGAAAACGAAAAAATGCAGAATCATAGAGACAGCCCATATCTATCAGGGGCTCAAATCTGAATCGGATCGGATCATTAATATAGCCACAATAGAGGAAAATATACGAAAAAACTTCGCCCCCTCTCTTTCGCACTCACACAAAATCGCTATAAGAGCTTGAGGGACCAAATCTTTTTCAAACTGACGTGATATCTCACTCTAGAAAAATGTTTCAAAATTTCGCCCCGCCCACTTCCGCCCCCAAAAAGGGCGCACATCTGTGGCGTCCACAATTTTAAAAAGATAACAGAAAACGAAAAATGCAGAATCATAGAGAAAGAACATATCTATCAGGGACCCAAATCTGAATCGGATCGGATCATTAATATAGCCACAATAGAGAAAAACATACGAAAAAACTTCGCTCCCTCTCGCTCGCACTCACACAAAATCGGTACCGGTCGAGTTAGTGGCGACACCACACGTTGTTTCTTGTTTCATTTCCAATACATGTAAGACCCCACTGCGGTTAACTTGGCCGTAAATTTGGGAAATGGTCAAAGGGTGTACTTTATAACGATAAACGTATTACAACGAGTTGAGAGGCCGCCATCGACAACATTGACCAACTTCGTTGAAATGTGCCAGAATGATGACTTTGCCAGAACACTGGTTTATTCGAAATAACACGATATTATACCTGGAAAAAATCATTAAAAAAATTTCAACGCGAAAACAAGGACAGCCAATTCCAAATGAACCACAAGTATTTTCCATCGCTGCACTAGGACGTCTTTACACAGTCCATTACAGCCAAGACGAGTGTTTTTATTTGCGTTTACTGTTAGTCAATGTTCGATCGTAATTATTATGTTGCGGAATATAAACCAGCCACATTTTTGTAATGGCACCCGACTTGCGTTGTAGAAATTAATGAACAACGGCATCGAAGCCGCAATTTTGAAAGGAAAGTTTCAAGGAGAAGACGTTTTGATTCCACGGATTCCTTTGATTTCGAACGAGATTCGCCTTTAAACCATAGCTCGCAAATAACAATCAACCGTTTTTCGTTTTGCGGTCTGCTCTCTAACACAACCGAAAAAGAAGATGCACGAGTGCTCTCGCTCTGAACAGAACTTTTTCGTTGCTCTTTGTTTTGGTTTTCGGTTAACTGTTCTCAGTTGCGAGGTTCTTTTTATGCTCACTCAACAACGCTCGCTCATTGAGGGTCAGCAGAAGAGCGATAAAATGAAAGGCTCATCGTAAACGGTCTTTTGACTTCAGTGCCTTTTTATTAAAAAGTGTGAGTGTTCAAGTGTGGTTTACAAGTATTCGCATATACACTCATACAAATGCAAAAGACTTTTATTTTCTTCGCTCGTTGCAAAACGGTCAGCGAATGAGCAGAGCAAAAGGAAACACGAAATTGGTTTTTGGTTGAGCACAGACCGTTCGTTCAAGAGACACTGGTGAACGGTTCTTGTCTGACTTTTTGCGCAAGTGGTGCGCAAAAAACAGTTTTTTGGTGACTGCAAGAAACGGTCAACTGTTATTTGCGAGCTCTGCTTTAAACGCTTACAGTTTCCAGTGCGGCTAGCGTTTGCAATGTCGATAAATTAATCTTATGAGTAGTCGCTAATTGCTTGTGGCATTAATCTGGCAAAACCATGTTTTTCGTATGACCAGTTATATGTCGGCTGATCCCGTGTAGGAGTAACAACCAAACTATTTATATAAGAGCCACAGAAAAAACAAATAATGCTGTTTATCAGCATTTTATTTTACAGGTTATGTTACGATAATAAACACTTTCTTTCTGAAATTTATTTTAGTTAATTATCCCAATTCGAAATAAATATTTATAGTTAAGACAGCATGAGTTGTGCTGCACAACGGCTGTCAGGTCTGCTAGTTATCTATAAAAGAAGGCACAGACTCAATTGAATTGATAATGGTGTTCAATTCATGTCAATGCATCAATACATATGTAAGTATACATATTATGCATGCATATGTATAAATATTATGTATGTATACATACATATTAAGATTCCTTGTTCTAAAAAAATTCCGTTTACTTTTCAGTTCGTTAATACGATGTTAACATCGCCATAAAATACCAGGTATAAAAATCTCACATGTCCTTATTTTCTTACGAAAATAAAAAGATATTTTGAAGATTTTAATTTCATTTAAGGATTTATTTCTGCGAATGTACATTTATAAAACTTATAAATACATATGTATATATATATATATATATATGCACATATATTCGGTAAATGTAGATATAAAAATATGTATAAATATACATACGTTGTTTTTATGAAATCACTATCAATACCCCACACCGAATATCATACAAAATATGAGTTTTCTAGAAACGTATACACGTATTAAAACAGTAATATTAAAATATATAAATTATATATAGATTATAATATATAATACACAAGTGAAACATAAAATATCGATAATAATTGACTAGCAAAAAATATACCTGGGGAAAAATCGAATGCCCTCAGTGAAACGGTGAGAATTTGCGACAGATTTGAAACTCCGATTCCCTCTCCTACCACCCACCATCCATGAAAACACTGTGTAAAGCTACTAAGCTTTTTAATAGCTGTTGAATTGAATAAAGCTGGTTCGATAGAATATATGTATGCAATTTGGGTATGAATGTAGTATGAAAATCAGCTCAAGACAAAAGGGCAGGCAGACCGAATTGCCCGTGCCCTAATGCATGCCAGAGACAACGAAAGAAGCGATGGATAGATTGTAATGATACCTTATTTCAGACTGAGGTAAGCTCAGTCTGTCCAGGGTTCTCTACAAGAATTTTTGTAGATTGCTGGGACTTCAAAAACAAAGGCTTGGCCGTGAGACCGAAAGTGGAGCAGGCGTAGGGTCTAATTACCGTGTAGGTAATTCGCACTTGGCGATGAACAAGAACGTTAACACCGTTCGGTGTCGCGCTCGGTGAGGAAAGTGCTGACACCAGAGTTTTTGGTGTTTGGTAATATTTGGTTGGGTTTACCTTATTTCCGTTGAGGGTTCGGCGAAGAATTGATGACACGTTGTTGGGTTTTGTTTTGATTTCACTTTCTTTAATATATTTATTTTTGTGTTCTGTGTCTTTTCTTGTGTCGTGTAGTGGTCTCGTATATAGTGTTCTTGCGGAGGTGACGCGACTTAGAATAGGCGATGGACTGCCGTGTTTTAGGATAGGCGATGGACTGCCGTTTTGGCTTATGATAGGCGGTGGACTGCCGTTTTGGTTTATGATAGGCGATGGACTGCCCCGATGGATCGCGGGCTCGGGCTATTTAAGCCCGATTTCTAGTGCTGAGTCCGCAAGTCTGGGTGCTGGGTTGGTGTCGGGTTCTCCGGCGCGTGCCACCGACACGGTCATTGCCTCGGATGCACCGAGAAAATGAGCTAAGTCTAGGTTGTGGTCATTGGCTCGGTCGTACCGAGGAATGACCTGCGTGGAGTTGTGTAACTCGGGGAAACTGGAGTTGGGTAACTCTTGTGGAAATTATGGCGCGTGTGTCGATTCGGCAGAAATCGATCGGCGCGTGGGACTTGGAAATTGTACAGTGTCAGATGTATGGTGTTTTGTGTTGTTACAAAATGTGGTATGGTGTTTTGTGTTCTGTATTGGGTCTTATAAAGTATTACATATGGTATAATATGGTGAGTGTAAATGTAACGGTTCGTTACAAGATAGATAGATAGAGATAGAGAGAGCCAGCTCGAGAGAGCAGCATAGATTCTGCAGCTGTAGTAGCGAAACAAAGAAGTTGAAGAAAAAGATGCGAAAAGAACGGCCGCTGCCGTCCGTAAGCATAAGCGGTTAGAATATTTATATCCAGTCGGCTGTTCGATAGCACACAAGGGTAGATTTACGTGAGTCTGATACATTTACTTCTATCTAAAAAGAGTTTACAACTAAATATTGGGCTGGAAAACCCGACAAAGTGAATCATATGACCAATGAGTCTCTTAGCTGCAATTGTCAACCATCACGACACCTTAGAACCAAATCGTGTGATTATACATTTTCTACAACTATCAATAAAGTTAGTTGGGTCATTGATCTTTTGGCTGCTCCGATAATGATTTTGTGGTCGTCAGAATGCATTGCATTGTGAAGGATCGGGTGCTCCTCCTTATGAAATTCGTTTGGTCGTATTTCCCCTTGATTCTGAATGTTTAAAAGCAAATAAAATAAAATTTAATAAAGAAAGCATAAAGAAAATAAATAAAAATGAATATGGTGCGTTTTGACGTCATTACCTTAAAACTCGATTGTTGCCTGGTTGATCAAGCACTTCGGCTCCAAAGACTAATTTTAAAGCATAGGTTATATTTTTTGTGTATTTTCCAGGAAAGGTTTTGAATGAATTGTATTTCCATAGAGATACGAGTACAATGGCCCTTGCGGATGAATCAAAAAGAAAAATTGTATATTTCTACAAGCGCATGTAGCATATCATTTGCAACGGTAGTTGCTATGCCACTCTAGCTGGTCTGGGTTGTAATTTATAAGGGCGCACGCGCTGGCTGCGGCTGAATTATCGGTAGTAGGTGTGTGCTCCGATATTGGCTTATGTCCTCGCAGTCTGCGTAAAATCGTACTTTTTTCGTAAAATTTCCAGGTCGATAATCCCAAGAAAAGTCCAAGTCAGAATCCAAAAGAAAGCCGGGGTCGTCAATTTCAATCAATTTATTGGGTATGGATATATATGTTTGTACAGGCAGTACACGCGTGCGAGAATCACCCGTGTCGCTTAGGATGTATGAAACTAAGTGTGTAGAAGCCGCGCTCAAGCTTCCGAGGGCCGCCGGCAGCGAGAGCGGGAGCGGGAGCGCACGTCGACAGAAGTCGCGCCTGCTGCCGAGGGCCGCTGGCAGCGGGAGCGGAGCGTATGTAGATAGAAGTTTCCCTCAAGCTGCCGAGGGCTGCTGGCAGCGAGAGCGGGAGCGGGAGCGTACGTAGATGGAAGTTGCGCCTGCTGCCGAGGGCTGCTGGCAGCGGAGCGGGAGCGTATGTAGATAGAAGTTTCGCTCAAGCCGCCGAGGGCTGCCGGCGGCGAGAGCGGGAGCGTGATCGTGGGCGGGAGCGTGCCCGTTGTGAAATTAAGCGTGAAGAGAGCGTCGCCGGGGGGACAAATGCTCTTAAGTATGAGGGCGAGAGCGAGGGCAGCCGCTTGCGTAGCTGGAGTGCCAACAGTGAAGTGTGGCTGGAATGCCCACAGAGCGGTGGCCCCGCCAGCGCCGTCCCCAGTCTGAACATTCTCCCCTTGCAGGATTGCAATAGAAACTCTACGACTGCATGCGGGCGAGATTGCCCGGTTGGATAACCTGGAAGCTTAAAAGGGAAGTGACGGTGCCGAAAAAGAGGCTGGGTGCCAAGACCCGGGCGTGTGGAGTAGCGTGTGGTGGTCGCGGTGACACACCTTGCACAGGTCCCCACTGCGGCAGTCCTTGCCCGAGTGTTCGTGAGCCAGGCAGTTCGAGCAGTACTTGTGTACTCGGACGGCTCGGAGCCTCTGCTCGACACTCAAGCGGATGAACTGGCGGCAATTCCGTAAGGGATGGATTCCTCGGCACACTCGGCATTGGTAGGAACTGTTACCTCGAGAACATGTGCGATCCGGTCTGCAGGTAGAACGGGAACGTGCGGGAGCGTGAGGAGCCTTGGCTGGATATAGGTGGATAGGAGGAAATAATTCAGAGTCGGAATTCGGGCTTCAGGCCCTTTAATAGGTGCTCTGGAAACCTGACTCGAAAACGATGCAACTTGATGTCTCGCCGTATTGGACACGGGACCCGTGAGCACCCAACCGAAAATGGTTTCCTGTCCAAGAAGAGAACCACATATGTTGGGCTGTAAGCCACTCGAAATTACAGATGGTAGGACATCGGCTCCAATCAGGACATGTCGGATCCGCAAATGGAAGACTCGGCAAGTCTTTTAATAAACGATCGGATGCGACGGAAGATTCTTTGCCAGTTCCGGGATAACATAGGCTGTGGCGTTTAATTGTAAACCCGGTCTCGTTGGAGAGCGAATGGAAAGATGACAGAGCTTCTCGGACTGAGCGGATACTGTCTGATTCAGACTGGAGACCTGTGTCTGAATACGTTCGAATGGCAATTGAACTGTGTCGAAAAGGCGTTCCGTAATGAATGTTGCCTCGGAGCCCGAGTCGATCAGAGCGCGGGCGCGGAAATTTTTCCCAGGTGGCAAATATTAATGATTGCCGTGCCTAGAAGGACAGAGCTTGTGCCGGAGGCGAAATACGTCTGAACGTTCGGAAGTGCGGAAGAATTCGAATTTTCGGCGGAAGGTACTGGTCGATCGACGTCTGGCCAGGCTGTGGAATCGGGCACGGATGTGGAATGTGACTCGCTGGAAGCTGGACTGCCACGATGCAGAAGCGTGTGATGTCGTCCTCCACAAGTGTTGCAATTGTGGGAGCTTTGGCATTCTCGAAGCATGTGGCCCTTTGCGAAGCAATTTAAGCAGAGCTGCCTTTGCTTTATGCAGTTGGAGCGGGCGTCAACGCTCATTTGCAGGAAATGAGGACAGAGTCGGATTGGGTGATTCTCTTTGGAACAGAGATCACACTTGCTCTTGCTAGGATCCACGCTGTTATGGAACGCGTACGACGTCCTTGGAATAGGACTGCCCTGGGAACGGAACGGAGAGGGCTGGATTCGGGAGGATGGCGGATTCTGACTGCCTTTGGAGGGAGGCGGAGCGTCTCGTGAGGTGGAAGGGTCGCTCTCAATAGCCTCAAGCGTCAAGTAGCGCTGAGTGAGGAAGGAGTCGATTTCCTTCCAAGGCGGCACCTCCTTTTTGTCCGTTACGGACGCTTCCCACAAAGCCCGGCTTAGCTTCGGCAATTTGGAAGCACAAATAGTCACGAGGAGACTGTCCCAATTCTCCGTGCAGACGTTGGAGACCGCCAGCGCATTTAGGACTCCCTGCATCGTACTTTGAAGATCCTTCAAAGCACGACTGCATTCGGAAGTTACGCGGGGCAAGAAGAGGAGGATATTAATTTGGTTGGTCACCAGAAGCCGATTATTCTCATATCGGCTGCGGAGAGCCAACCAGGCGGACTCGAAACCGTCATTCGTGAGTGGGGATTTCTCTACAATGGCCTTTGATCGCCCCCGGTCTTCTCGGTGAGGTAGTATAATTTCTCTACCGGAGATAATTTTGAATTGTTTATCACGACCGCGGTGAACAGATCCCGGAATGTGGGCCAGCGGACGTAGTCCCCTGAGAAAACTTCAATGTTGACGGGAGGCAGTCGACAGCCGCCCTGTTGGACTGGCTGTGCAGGGAGGAAGGACTGTGGATGGGGCCAGCTGGGCATTGAGGTCACTGAGACACTCCTCAAATACCCCATAGCATTCGCCATATGCGTCACGGATGTCCGCTTGACTTCTGGATCCTCGTCAGTCATCACCGCGGAGCAGGCCTTGTACTCGGCCTCGACGTCCGTCCACATGCTGAGGATTTGGCCTCGGCGGACCTCGGACAGAGGGGCGGATGGGGCGGAAGTGATACGCTCTGCCAGGTGGGATAGTCGGCCAATGGCGGCTACCAATTTGGTCCGAGCGGCAGAGGTGGCGGATTGAGCCATTGTGGTGACGTGGCGAGAGCTGACGGGACTAGTGAGGCAGCCTTTCGGATCCTGTTTAGTCACCGATGGAACCTTAAGGGTCACCGGAGACGGAATAGGACCGATTTGGTCCTTGTAGCAGGGCTGCTACTGGCTGCTCTCGGAGTGAGGGATGCCTTGATTGGTTGTGTTGGAGTAGTTCCGGAGGCGGACGAGGTGCGTAGCCGGTTGGACGAGGTCACAGGCAAAAGTTGTTTGCCGTCCTTGTGACCTGTTGGCATAATTTGAAAGGACCCACGCAAGAAAAAATCGGTTTTTTTTTGAAGTCTGTGAGGGACTGCAGACTGGTCTGAGTAGAGTTGACTCGGAACCGTCAGGAAACACCCGTAACCCAAACACGGACTATCAGACAAAAGGCCTCAAGCTAGCTGGAAGGCAATAATCGGAACTACTCGGATTGTTTGAGATCACCTGTAGGTGAGAAATCTCAAACAATGAGTGACCCTATATTGAGCCGAGCTGAGGAGAGGAACGGTCACACTGGAGTAGCAATATTTGGAAATATTGATTGACTGTGCGATGCTCCTCCGTTTACCCCTTTGACGCAGTCGTGAGCGGAACTGGGTTACTATCGGATGGAAAATGGATTTTTTTGGACACCTCACAGAAACGGAACAACAATTTTCTTTACCAAAAAAAAAAATATTTTTTGTTTGTGAACCAAAAAAACTTGGAGGTTTTTTTGGACGTGGTCGGATTATTTAATTATTTAATTAATTTATTTTTTTTCTATTCGGATGAACACCGGGTTCGGATGCCGATAGTTTTGGGCCACCTCTCACTCTCGGAACAAAAAAATATCAAAACACGAAACACAATTTGCCAATTTGTAAGGTAAATTGCCAAATAATTACGGAAAATGCGCCGTGCCTTGGTCGCGAGTAATTAATTTGGACTCTGGAGATTGTGGGAGAAATTGGAGACCTTGCGAAAAGTGGCTGGAGGGCACGAATTTCACTTAATCGCGGATTTTCAAATATGGCACTTGCGCGGAGTTGTGGAATGCGGTATTTAATTGTTTGGTATTTTTGTTGAATGTGTGTATGTATGTATATAGTTGGGAGCCAACTATGCAAATAAATGTAATAAATAAATAAATAAAATAAATAATAAATTTAATTAAGAAAACACAGGTAGCTGGATGGATACTTTTATTGCTGCTGTAATGTGTATATGTTGGTAATTACTGTTGTATGTGGTGTAAATGGAATGCTCTTGCAATTGGATCGTGCCAATATATATATTATTGGGGAATGGAACGCACTGATGGAAATATTAGGTGTATGTGTGTGTGAATTCACTGAAGATATATTATTGGGGTAGGGCGCGGATGGAACACACTATGTGTGTGTGTGTATGTACGCAAGCCGCTCTCATGGGCTGGAATGTGCGTACATACATAGGCGCGGAATACACTTTTATTTAATATATTTTATTAAATAATTAATTATTTTGTTAAATAATTTGTCCGCGGGTGATGGACGGACACAAGAAACCGAAGAAAAACTACCGTATCACTGGTAATTCGAAGTGAAGTACCGGAGAACGGCCGGAATTGCCGATAATATGGCGGTGGCGAAGTTGGAAGCACTACGGATAACGGAGATGGCGAGAGTACATATATAAGACTATATATATGTACTTCGGTCGCGGCACTTTGAACTTGCGGAATTTTCTCTGGAGCACAAACCGCGAAATGGAGGCGGTTTATGGTAAAGGAGGCAAGCGTACTTATCTTGTGATTTCCTGGTGAGGGCGATGCCGTGCTCGAAGGCTGGAGAAGTTGCTTTTGGGGAAGCAGAAGTATCCGGCTCGAAGGACCAATATTTGAGCCAAGGGCGTCGTAAAATTCCAGGTCGAAATCCCAAGAAAAAAGTCCAGAATCCAAAAGCCGGGGTCGTCAATTTCAATCAATTTATTGGGTATGGATATATATGTTTGTACAGGCAGTACACGCGTGCGAGAATCACCCGTGTCGCTTAGGATGTATGAAACGAAGTGTAAGAAGCCGCGCTCAAGCTTCCGAGGGCCGCTGGCGGCAGCGAGAGCGGGAGCGCACGTCGACAGAAGTCGCGCCTGCTGCCGAGGGCCGCTGGCAGCGGGAGCGGGAGCGTATGTAGACAGAAGCTGCGCCTCAAGCTGCCGAGGGCTGCCGGCGGCGAGCGGGAGCGGGAGCGTATGTAGATAGAAGTTTCGCCTGCTGCCGAGGGCTGCTGGCAGCGAGAGCGGGAGCGTACGTAGATGGAAGTTGCGCCTGCTGCCGAGGGCTGCTGGCAGCGGGAGCGGAGCCGGGTAGATAGAAGTTTCGCTCAAGCCGCCGAGGGCTGCCGGCGGCGAGAGCGGGAGCGTGATCGTGGGCGGGAGCGTGCCCGTGGTGAAATTAAGCGTGAAGAGAGCGTCGCCGGGGGACAAATGCCCTTAAGCATGAGGGCGAGAGCGAGGCAGCCGCTTGCGTAGCGGAGTGCCAACAGTGAAGTGTGGCTGGAATGCCCACAGAGCGGTGGCCCCGCCAGCGCCGTCCCCAGTCTGAACAGAGTTCATATCTTAGTTCGACCGTTTAAACGATATTAGGTGGCTAGGAGAGCAACTTAAATACAGCTCGCCTCCGGAACTTAGAGGAATCGGGAAACGAAACAACTGCAATGTCTGTTAGCGGTGATGATGTTTTGTGCAACAGGCAATGGCCACCCAATCTTGATCGAGACATTTTCCACGATTTTTCTATTTTAAATTTTGGGATGATCGAGCGTTCTTCTGTTTTTTCGTCATGGTTGGCTTTATTCCCCACAACGATCCGATTCGGAATTCGGGGCTTCTAAGAAGAATTTTCTAGGGGCTCTGGAAACCTTATTATAACAGTAAAAAGATGCAATTATGAAGAAAATTTATATTACAAAAGGCTATAAAAAGTATCAATAAACCGAAAATGGAACCATGGCCCGCCACATTCTTAGTACATAAGATACACTGTTGGGATGTAAGCCAAACACCCGAATTTAGGATGCGTACCACGACGCTCCAGACGCTCAGGACAAACGGTGGTATCGGACCGGCAGATGTCCATCCTTGACCAAGTATGGGCATTAGATCATGCCAGTAGCTTGATCCCGTTAAGAACTAGGTGGCGAAATCGCGGATGCGCCGATGGAAAGTTATCTACGCAGCGTGGTTTTTCCGTTGTTGCTGTGGAGCATGGAGGGCCGCGTCACGTTGAAGGGTATGGAATGAAGCCCAGCTACAGCGGCGGAGGACTGTCAATCCGGCGACCAGTATACGTTTGTGCGTGAATTGAGTTGTGTCGATCAACCGTTCGAATGAATGTTAAACCCTTAGTGAAAGAATCGAGTTGATAAGATCGCAGGGAGCGGAATCCAGCAACGGGTGGAAAACATTAACCATTTGATTGCCGATACCTCTCACCGACAGAGTACGTATTAGACGGCATTGTGATACGAGAGAACGTTCGGAACTGCGAAGAGACCCACACGGACCCATTCGGCGGAAGGTACTGGTCAAGGGACGTCTGAGCCAAGGTCAGCGTAGGCCAAGGAGAATCGGAATGCGAGCCCATAGTCTGGCACCAGCGACTGCCACGGTCCAGAAGCGTGTGTCGACGTAGCGCCAACTATGTGGGCGCAAATATATCGAAGCATATGGCCCCTTGCGGAAGATCCTGTTTTAGCAGAGAAGCCTTTGATTTTATAAATATCTGGGCTGCCAATAATCAAACCAGTAAATAAACCAGACCTGGATTTTCTTATTATCTGCAACAGACAACAAGCCAGCTCCTCGGAGTTCCAGACGGAAAGGAACGGTTCGTTACGACACACAGCCTAGAAGAGTTCACCCATGGGAGCGATCCAGACACTGGATTCCCGGTTGAAAACTCAGCAAACGGTCCATGATCCCTGCTTGACTTCTCGATTGTCTCGAGCAGAAGGAATACGACCCCCGACCTTCAACACCTCAAAACCAAACACTTCAAGCATAAGAAGTCGATTTCAGCTCCCAAGATCGGCTTTAAATAGTGCCAGCTGCCGGTTAATCGGGGCAGTCAAACTCAGTTAGTGTAGTCCATTTTGCCAACAGTAACGGCAGTTAAATTGTTAAGCAAGTTGGGCAATCGTTGGCCAACACCCCCACCGCATATAGGACTCCCCTTCAAACGAAGTAAAACACATTAATACTTCAAAATACATAAATACAAATCGTACACATTATTACTGACACTCAATTGTCAGCATTTTTTTTGCCAAGCGTCGAACATTTGCATTAGAATGGACAATCACGGCCCAACGCCAGCCAACCAGACGTTGACTGAACGGTCTTCAGCCTGACAAAACAAAACATTTAAATATGAATATATTTAATCGCCACTATTTCTATACTAGAATCTGTGTGTATGCATATATCTTCGCAACGCGTGAGTTACCATTTCAGCACCTTTATCACGCCCCGACCAACCCCCTCGACATTGTGGGCCAGCGGACGTTGTTGCCCCTTACGAAAACTCCAACAGCCAAACATCCGACAGCCGCCCTACAAAGACTAGCATAAGCAGATTCTGGCCGCTCAGAAAGAGCAAGACCAGCATTTATAACCAACCTAAGCCCCAAAGAAAAAGCCATAAGAACAGAATAATGTCCGCTTCAAAGTGATCGTGTTCCTCGTAATTCAAAACCAATACCATCGAACGAAGTCTGGCTAGCCCAACCTGATCAGCACGTCCGTCCAAGGACCTGGGCAACTTATTCATAACTGGCGCAGTCGGAGAGGGCGTCTACGCACGGGGAAGATCCAAAACGAAAGAAGGAACCCTGAGACAGCGTGAGTAGAGGCATGGGAGAAACAGTGGAATAGAATAAATTCCACGAAATCAAATGATAAATTAAAAAGAACGGAAAGTGAGCGAGTGTCCATCCTGACGCGGTTGTAAATGGAACCTTAAGGCTCACCGGAGGGCGGAAAGGTGCACCGAGTGTGCAACGGCGGGCCGTGCGGTCGTGGTTCGGCATCACAGGTGCCATTTGAAGGCATTGTGGCTTGCCATCCCTCCGCACATGACAGCGTTGTATTCCTTCACTGCCAGGAGACAGGATACTTCCCCAAAGAATGGAAGCACCCCTAGGGTGGTTCCGTTTGAAGGACCCGGCAAGGTTCAGGACGGATCCTGCTTCATACCGGGGTATCTGTCTGTTGCCAGTGCTGGGCAAAGTGCTGGAGGGAATCATGGTGAATCGTCTGAAGGACACCATACCGGATGGCTGCAGATGGCCTCCTGGATTCCGCAAAGGACGTTGACTGGAGGACGTTGAAGAAGCACCTGTGTGAGCACTCTCTCAGCCAGCCGGTCGAAATACGTGCTCGGAGTCTTCGTGGACTTCAAGGAACCTTCGACAACGTCAAGTGGGATGCTGCACTACGTCGCCTCCTAGAGCCTGGGTTGCCGTGAAGCCCGAAGTTGTGGCGAAGCTTCACCATCCGGCCGGAGCGCGAGCATCGTCAGCAGGCATGGAGCAGCTAACCGTTCCGAACATCCCCTAGGTTGTCCACAGGGGTCTAAAGGGGTTCCATTCATATATATATGCACATATATTAGGTAAATGTAGATATAAAAATATGTATAGATATACATACGTTGTTTTTATGAAATCACTTCAATACCCCACACCGAATACGTATACAAAATATGAGTTTTCTAGAAACGTATACACGTATTAAAAAGTAATATTAAAATATATAAACTATATATAGATTGCAATATATAATGCACAAATGAAACATAAAATATCGATAATAATTGACTAGCAAAAATATACCTGGGGAAAAATCGAATGCCCTGTGTGAAACGGTGGGGAGAATTTGCGACAGATTTGAAAACCCGATTCCCAGATCCTACCACCCACCATCCATGAAAACACTATGGCAGGACTGCGACTGCTATTTTAATAGAATGTTGAATTGAATAAAATTTCTGGTTCGATAGAATATATGTATGTTACAATTTGGGTATGAATGTAGTATGAAAATCAGCTCAAGACAAAAAGGTCAGGCAGACCGAATTGCCCGTGCCCTAATGCATAAAGAGACAACGAAAGAAGCGTAGTAGCGAAACAAAACAAGGTGAAGAAAAGATGGAAAAGAACGGCCGCTGCCGTCCGTAAGCTAAGCGGGGAGAATATTTATATCCAGTCGGCTGTTGATAGCACACAAGGGTATATTTACTGAGTCTGATACATTTACTTGAGCTAAAGAGTTTACAACTAAATATTGGGCTGTGAAAACCCGACAAAGTGAATCATATGACCAATGAGTCTCTTAGGCCGCAATTGTCAACCATCACGACACCTTAGAACCAAATCGTGTGATTATACATTTTCTACAACTATCAATAAAGTTAGCAGGGATTGATGGAACACACTCCCGATAATGATTTTGTGGTCGTCCAATGCATTGAATTCGCAAGGATCGGGTGCTCCTCCGTATTTGATTGCGTTTGGTCGTATTTCGCCAGACAGATTCTGAATGTTTAAAAGCAAATAAAATAAAAATTTAATAAATTCGATAAAGAAAATAAATAAAAATGAATATGGTGCGTTTTGACGCCATTACCTTCGCTCGATTGTTGCCTGGTTGATCAAGCACTTCGGCTCCAAAGACTAATTTTAAAGCATGGTTATATTTTTGTGTATTTTCCAGGAAAGGTTTTGATTGAATTGTATTTCCATAGAGATACGAGTACAATGGCCCTTTGCGGATGAAACAAAACGAAAAAATTGTATATTTCTACAAGCGCATGTAGCATATAATTGCAAAAGTAGCAGCTATGCCACTCTAGCTGGTCTTTTGTAATTTATAAGTTTCTGACCCGCTGGCTGCTACAGGTGCGAATTATCGGTAGTAGGTGTGTGCCGATATTGGCTTATTTCCTCGCAGTCTGCGCGTAAAATCGTACTTTTTCGTAAAAAATTTCCAGGTCGATAATCCCAAGAAAAGTCCAAGTCAGAATCCAAAAAATGAAAGCCGGGGTCGTCAATTTTTGCTCAATTTATTGGGTATGGATATATATGTTTGTACAGGCAGTACACGCGTGCGAGAATCACCCGTGTTCTTAGGATGTATGAAACTAAGTGTGTCAAGCCGCGCTCATATCCCCACTGAGGGCCGCCGGCAGCGAGAGGCGGAGCGCACGTCGTGGATGGAGAAGTCGCGCCTGCTGCCGAGGGCCGCTTTAGTTTAAAGCGTATGTAGATAGAAAATTTATCTTTAAATCTGCCGAGGGCTGCTGGCAGCGAGAGCGGGAGCGGGAGCGTACGTAGATGGAAAATTGCGCCTGCTGCCGAGGGCCGCTTAGCAGCGGGAGTATCCTGCTGTCCATCGCACATCGCATAGAAGTTTCGCTCGCCTGCTGCCGAGGGCTGCCGGCGGCGAGAGCGGGAGCGTGATCGTGGGCGGAGCGTGCCCGTGGTGAAATTAAGCGTGAAGAGAGCGTCGCCGGGGGAAAAATGCTCTCTTAATGAGGGCGAGAGCGAGGGCAGCCGCTTGCGTAGCTGGAGTGCCAACAGTGAAGTGTGGCTGGAATGCCCACAGAGCGGTGGCCCCGCCAGCGCCGTCCCCAGTCTGAACATTCTCCCCTTGCAGGATTGCAATAGAAACTCTACGACTGCATGCGGGCGAGATTGCCCGGTTGGATAACCTGGAAGCTTAAAATGGAAGTGACGGTGCCGAAAAAGAGGCTGGGTGCCAAGACCCGGGCGTGTGGAGTAGCGTGTGGTGGTCGCGGTGACACACCTTGCACAGGTCCCCACTGCGGCAGTCCTGCCCGAGTGTTCGTGAGCCAGGCAGTTCGAGCAGTACTTGTGTACTCGGACGGCTCGGAGCCTCTGCTCGACACTCAAGCGGATGAACTGGCGGCAATTCCGTAAGGGATGGATTCCTCGGCACACTCGGCATTGGTAGGAACTGTTACCTCGAGAACATGTGCGATCCGGTCTGCAGGTAGAACGGGAACGTGCGGGAGCGTGAGGAGCCTTGGCTGGATATAGGTGGATAGGAGGAAATAATTCAGAGTCGGAATTCGGGCTTCAGGCCCTTTAATAGGTGCTCTGGAAACCTGACTCGAAAACGATGCAACTTGATGTCTCGCCGTATTGGACACGGGGACCCGTGAGCACCCAACCGAAAATGGTTTCCTGTCCAAGAAGAGAACCACATATGTTGGGCTGTAAGCCACTCGAAATTACAGATGGTAGGACATCGGCTCCAATCAGGACATCGATTGGTGAGCTCTCGAAGAATGTCGGATCCGCAAATGGAAGACTCGGCAAGTCTTTTAATAAACTTTGCGAGATCGGATGCGACGGAAGATTCTTTGCCAGTTCCGGGATAACATAGGCTGTGGCGTTTAATTGTAAAACCCGGTCTCGTTGGAGAGCGAATGGAAAGATGACAGAGCTTCTCGACAGTATCCGATCACTGTCTGATTCAGACTGGAGACCTGTGTCTGAATACGCTCGAATGGCAATTGAATTGTGTCGAAAAGGCGTTCCGTAATGAATGTTGCCTCGGAGCCCGAGTCGATCAGAGCGCGGGCGCGGAAATTTTTCCCAGGTGGCAAATATTAATGATTGCCGTGCCTAGAAGGACAGAGAGCTTGTGCCGGAGGCGAAATACGTCTGAACGTTCGGAAGTGCGGTAGAATTCGAATTTTCGGCGGAAGGTACTGGTCGATCGACGTCTGGCCAGGCTGTGGAATCGGGCACGGATGTGGATGTGACTCGCTGGAAGCTGGACTGCCACGATGCAGAAGCGTGTGATGTCGTCCTCCACAAGTGTTGCAATTGTGGGAGCTTTGGCATTCTCGAAGCATGTGGCCCTTTGCGAAGCAATTTAAGCAGAGCTGCCTTTGCTTTATGCAGTTGAGCGGGCGTCAACGCTCATTTGCAGGAAATGAGGACAGAGTCGGATTGGGTGATTCTCTTTGGAACAGAGATCACACTTGCTCTTGCTAGGATCCACGCTGTTATGGAACGCGTACGACGTCCTTGGAATAGGACTGCCCTGGGAACGGAACGGAGAGGGCTGGATTCGGGAGGATGGCGGATTCTGACTGCCTTTGGAGGGAGGCGGAGCGTCTCGTGAGGTGGAAGGGTCGCTCTCAATAGCCTCAAGCGTCAAGTAGCGCTGAGTGAGGAAGGAGTCGATTTCCTTCCAAGGCGGCACCTCCTTTTGTCCGTTACGGACGCTTCCCCACAAAGCCCGACTTAGCTTCGGCAATTTGGAAGCACAAATAGTCACGAGGAGACTGTCCCAATTCTCCGTGCAGACGTTGGAGACCGCCAGCGCATTTAGGACTCCCTGCATCGTACTTTGAAGATCCTTCAAAGCACGACTGCATTCGGAAGTTACGCGGGGCAAGAAGAGGAGGATATTAATTTGGTTGGTCACCAGAAGCCGATTATTCTCATATCGGCTGCGGAGAGCCAACCAGGCGGACTCGAAACCGTCATTCGTGAGTGGGGGATTTCTCAACAATGGCCTTTGATCGCCCCTGGTCTTCTTGGTGAGGTAGTATAATTTCTCTACCGGAGATAATTTGGAATTATTTATCACGACCGCGGTGAACAGATCCCGGAATGTGGGCCAGCGGACGTAGTCCCCTGAGAAAACTTCAATGTTGACGGGAGGCAGCCGACAGCCGCCCTGTTGGACTGGCTGTGCAGTAGGAAGGACTGTGGATGTGGCCAGCTGGGCATTGAGGTCACTGAGACACTCCTCAAATACCCCATAGCATTCGCCATATGCGTCACGGATGTCCGCTTGACTTCTGGATCCTCGTCAGTCATCACCGCGGAGCAGGCCTTGTATTCGGCCTCGACGTCCGTCCACATGCTGAGGATTTGGCCTCGGCGGACCTCGGACAGAGGGGCGGATGGGGCGGAAGTGATACGCTCTGCCAGGTGGGATAGTCGGCCAATGGCGGCTACCAATTTGGTCCGAGCGGCAGAGGTGGCGGATTGAGCCATTGTGGTGACGTGGCGAGAGCTGACGGGACTAGTGAGGCAGCCTTTCGATCCTGTTTAGTCACCGATGGAACCTTAAGGGTCACCGGAGACGGGAATAGGACCGATTTGGTCCTTGTAGCAGGGCTGCTACTGGCTGCTCTCGGAGTGAGGGATGCCTTGATTGGTTGTGTTGGAGTAGTTCCGAGGCGGACGAGGTGCGTAGCCGGTTGACGAGGTCACAGGCAAAAGTTGTTTGCCGTCCTTGTGACCTGTTGGCATAATTTGAAAGGACCCACGCAAGAAAAAATTTTTTTTTTGAAGTCTGTGAGGGACTGCAGATTGGTCTGAGTAGAGTTGACTCGAACCGTCAGGAAACACCCGTAACCCAAACACGGACTATCAAGACAAAAGGCCTCAAGCTAGCTGGAAGGCAATAATCGGAACTACTCGGATTGACCTGATCACCTGTAGGTGAGAAATCTCAAACAATGAGTGACCCTATATTGAGCCGAGCTGAGGAGAGGAACGGTCACACTGGAGTAGCAATATTTGGAAATATTGACTGTGCGATGCTCCTCCGTTTACCCCTTGACGCAGTCGTGAGCGGAACTGGGTTACTATCGGATGGAAGGAAGCAATGGAAGCAGGCACGGACACCTCACAGAAACGGAACAACAATATTTTCTTTATCAAAACAAAAAAAAAAAATTTTTTTTTGTTTGTGAACCAAAACAAAGACTTGGAGGTTTTTCTTGACGTGGTCGGATTATTTAATTATTTAATTAATTTATTTTTTCTATTCGATGAACACCGGGTTCGGATGCCGATAGTTTTGGGCCACCTCTCACTCTCGGAACAAAAAAATATCAAAACACGAAACACAATTTGCCAATTTGTAAGGTAAATTGCCAAATAATTACGGAAAATGCGCCGTGCCTTGGTCGCGAGTAATTAATTTGGACTCTGGAGAATGTGGGAGAAATTGAAGACCTTGCGAAAAGTGGCTGGAGGGCACGAATTTCACTTAATCGCGGATTTTCTTTCAAATATGGCACTTGCGCGGAGTTGTGGAATGCGGTATTTAATTGTTTGGTATTTTTTGTTGAATGTGTGTATGTATGTATATAGTTGGGAGCCAACTATGCAAATAAATGTAATAAATAAATAAATAAAATAAATAATAAATTAAATTAAGAAAACACAGGTAGCTGGATGGATACTTGTATTGCTGCTGTAATGTGTATATGTTGGTATGTGTGTGTGTTCACTTGCACTTGAGTGTGCCAGTGTATATTGTATTAGGGTAAGGCGCGGATGGAATGCCTTTGGAGACCCGTATATTAATGTAGGTGTGTGTGAATTCACTTGCACTTGGATCGTGCCAATATATATATTATTCGGGTAGGCCGCGAATGGAACGCACTGAAGAAATATTAGTGTATGTGTGTGTGAATTCACTTTGCACTTGGAGCGTGCCAATATATATATTATTGGGGTAGGGCGCGGATGGAACACACTAGAGAAATATTAATGTATGTGTGTGTGTATGTACGCAAGCCGCTCTCATGGGCTGGAATGTGCGTACATACATAGGCCCGGAATACACTTTTATTTAATATATTTTATTAAATAATTAATTATTTTGTTAAATAATTTGTCCGCGGGTGATGGACGGACACAAGAAACCGAAGAAAAACTACCGTATCACTGGTAATTCGAAGTGAAGTACCGGAGAACGGCCGGAATTGCCAATAATATGGCGGTGGCGAAGTTGGAAGCACTACGGATAACGGAGTTGGCGAGAGTACATATATAAGACTATATATATGTACTTCGGTCGCGGCACTTTGAACTTGCGGAATTTTTCTCTGGAGCACAAACGAAATGGAGGCGGTTTGTGGGAAAGGCAAGTGTACTTATCTTGTGGTTTCCTGGTGAGGGCGATGCCGTGCTCGAAGGCTGGAGAAGTTGCTTTTGGGGAAGCAGAAGTATCCGGCCTGAAGGACCAATATTTGAGCCAAGGGGCGTCGTAAAATTTCCAGGTCGATAATCCCAAGAAAAGTCCAAGTCAGAATCCAAAAAGAAAGCCGGGGTCGTCAATTTCAATCAATTTATTGGGTATGGATATATATGTTTGTGTACAGGCAGTACACGCGTGCGAGAATCACCCGTGTCGCTTAGGATGTATGAAACGAAGTGTGTAGAAGCCGCGCTCAAGCTTCCGAGGGCCGCCGGCAGCGAGAGCGGGAGCGCACGTCGACAGAAGTCGCGCCTGCTGCCGAGGGCCGCTGGCAGCGGAGCGGGAGCGTATGTAGACAGAAGCTGCGCCTCAAAAGCTGCCGAGGGCTGCTGGCAGCGGAGCGGGAGCGTATGTAGATAGAAGTTTCCCCTGCTGCCGAGGGCTGCTGGCAGCGAGAGCGGGAGCGTATGTAGATAGAAGTTTCGCTCAAGCCGCCGAGGGCTGCCGGCGGCGAGAGCGGGAGCGTGATCGTGGGCGGAGCGTGATCGTGGGCGGAGCGTGCCCGTGGTGAAATTAAGCGTGAAGAGAGCGTCGCCGGGGGGACAAATGCTCTTAAGTATGAGGGCGAGAGCGAGGGCAGCCGCTTGCGTAGCTGGAGTGCCAACAGTGAAGTGTGGCTGGAATGCCCACAGAGCGGTGGCCCCGCCAGCGCCGTCCCCAGTCTGAACAGAGTTCATATCTTAGCTTGGACCGTTTAAACGATATTAGGTGGCTAGGAGAGCAACTTAGGAAAAAAGAACTTAGAGGAATCGGGAAACGAAACAACTGCAATGTCTGTTAGCGGTGCGGATGTTTTTGTGCAACAGGCAATGGCCACCCAATCTTGATCACCCACTTTCCACGATTTTTATTTTAAATTTTGGGATGATCGCTTCTTCTGTTTTTTCGTCATGGTTACCCTTTATTCCCCCACAACGATGATTGCATGGCTCCTAAGAAGAATTTTCTAGCAATTAAAAAGTTTTATTATAACAGTAGAAAAGTTATGAAATTATAAAGTAAAGTTATATTATAAAAGGCTATAAAAAGTATCAATAAACTATAACGAACCTTGGAACCATGGCCCGCCACATTCTTAGTACATAAGATACACTACTCCCGCGCCACCAAACACCCGAAATTTAGGAGCGCGCAAGGAGCGACGCTCGAGACGCTCAGGAAACGGTGGTATCGGACCGGCAGATACCCAGCGCTTGACCAAGTATGGGCATTAGATCATGCCACCAGCTTGATCCCGTTAAGAACTAGGTGGAAAAACGCGGATGCGCCGATGGAAAGTTATCCACGCAGCGTGGTTTTTCCGTTGTTGCTAGGCAGGAGCATGGAGGGCCGCGTCACGGAAGGGTATAAATGAAGCCCAGCTACAGCGGCGGAGGACAGTCAATCGACGACCAGTATACAAGTTTGTGCGTGAATTAGAGTGAGTGCGATCAACCGCGAGAGTACCGTTACTCCACGAATTAGTGAAAGAATCAAGTTGGTAAGATCCAAGGAGCGGTATCCAGCAACGGGCTGGAACACAGAGACCATTTGGGCGCCAGATACCTCTCACCGCTTAGAGTACGTATTAGCGAAGGGTGAGCCGAGAGTGTGCGGAACTGCGAGACCCACGCTAAGCAGAGCGGGGCGCAAGAGTCGCCCGAGAAAGGTCAGCGTAGGCCAAGGAGAATCGGTGTGTGCGAGCCCATAGTCATAGCACCAGCGAGGCCACGGTTAAGCTGTCGACGTAGCGCCAACTAGGCGGGCGCAAATATATCATAACCTTGACCGGAAGATCCTGTTTTAGAAGTCAGATAGCAATAAATATCTCGGCTGCCAGTAATTAAACCTAACCTGTATATTTCTTATTATCTGCAAGACAACAAGCCAGCTCCTCGGAGTTAGACGGAAAGAAACGGTTCGTTACAACACACAGCCTACAAGAGTTCACAAGAGTAGCGATCCAGACACTCAATTTCCCGGTTGAAAACTCAGCAAACGGTCCATGATCCAATGCTCGACTTCTCGATTGTGAAATCGAGCAGAAGCAATACGACCCCGACCTTTCAACACAAAAACCAAACACTTCTTAGCATAAGAAGGAACTTGCGAACTCAGCTCCCAAGATCGGCTTTAAATAGTGCCAGCTGCCGGTTAATCGGGGCAGTCAAACAGTTAGTGTAGTCCATCG
Organism: Drosophila bifasciata; assembly: GCA_009664405.1. Lineage (NCBI taxonomy): Eukaryota > Metazoa > Arthropoda > Insecta > Diptera > Drosophilidae > Drosophila > Drosophila bifasciata. The sequence goes on along the minus strand of CM019042.1, from coordinate 36,451,763 downwards.
GCCAACAGTAACGGCAGTTCCTCAGCCAGCAGTTGGGCAATCTAACAGCCAACTCCCGATACCGCATATACTAGCTCCACACTTACGAAGTAAAACACATTAATACAAGAAAATACATAAATACAAATATAACACATTATTACTGACACTCAATTGTCAGCATTTTCTTCGCCAAGCGCGAACATTTGCATTACAAGCCACAAACACGGTAACCCAACGCCACCTCGACTGACTGAACGGTCTTCAGCCTCTTACAAAACAAAACATTTAAATATGAATATATTTAATCTACACTATTCTATACTAGAATCTGTGTGTATGCATATATCTTCGCAACGCGTGAGTTACCACATCAGCACCTACCATCACCCTCGCCCCGACCAACCCCCCTCGGACATTGTAACAGCAGCGCAACTTTGTTGCCCCTTACGAAAGACTCCAACAGCCAAACATCCGCTCTAATTACAAAGTGTAGCATAAGCAGATTCTTGGCCGCTCAGAAAGAGCAAGACCAGCATTTATAACCAACCTAAGCCCCAAAGAAAAGAATAAAGAACAGAATAATTTCGAATATCAATCAAAGTGATCGTGTTCACTCTTAATTCAAACCAATACTCATCGAACGAAGTCTAAGTTAGCCCAACCTGATCAGCACATGCTTCCAAGGGACCTCCAACTTATTCATAACTGGCGCAGTCGGAGACCTTCGTCTACGCACGGGGATTTTCCAAAACGAAAGAAGGAACCCTGAGACAGCGTGAGTAGAGTGGGGTGAAACGTGGAATAGAATAAATAAAACGAAATCAAATGATAAATTAAAAAGAACGGAAAGTGAGCGAGTGTGAAAATGACGCGGTTGTAAATAAATTGCCAGTGGAAAGGGCGAGAAAGGTGCAAGAGTGTGCAACGGCGGGCCGTGCGGTCGTGGTTCGAGCGGTGGCGGTTCGAACGGTTGTGGCTCATTCGGCCGCTGTTCGGGCGATTGTTGTTCGAGCGGTTGTGGTTCGAGCGGCGGGCTCGAACAGCTGTGGTTCGCTCGGCCGAGGTTCGGACGGTTGCGGTGTGGTCGGTCGGCGTCGAACCGATCGACAGAGGTGATCGGATGGGGCTACGTTGTGCGATCGCGACGACGACGAACCGTTGGAAGCAACCGAATTGACGCGGATGGGGCCGAATCGATCGTCAAAGGAGTATGGGCAGAAACAGTATGGTAAAAGTCAGGGCCGTCACAAACTCAGGTCACTGAGCACTGTAACGCACAGGACGACTATCCGCTTATGGTTGCGAATGCTGTATCGCACTGCATAGTAGCTAGCTTTAGCGTGTTCGGTATAGAATGCAGAGTCAATATGAACAAATGGAGCTCCACTCACTCACATGCGTATGGCAGAGTACTGTATCGCAGAGGGCGGCCGTCTATCATTGAGGGGAGGAAAGGAAGTAAACGGGGGTCTACCGGGGACACGACTGTCCGCAGTGTGCTGGGACGCAGCACGCCGAAAGCCGCGAGGAAGGTAGTTTGGTGGACTGCTGAACTACACTCCAAACGCCGGGAGGTCAGGAGACTGAGGCGGCGGCTACAGGACGCTCGTCGGCACGAGAGACGCAGCAGAGCAACTTTTGGTTGCGTTGAGGATCTCCTCGGCGCAATACAAGAAGCTCATCCTGAGGACGAAGGAGGACAATTAGCGACGCTTCGTGGGGAGATAACAGAGATGAGCCATGGGGGCACGTCTACAGGATTTGCCGAGGCCGCAAACAAAGCACGGAGATTAGATGCCTTCAGACGGATGGTGGGCTGGTCGCAACATGGCGCGACTGTGCGAGTGTGCTCCTCCGCAACTTTTTCCCTGTTGCGGAGTCGAATGCACATATTGCCATCCCGTCTGAAGCTCCACCGACTCTCGTATCCAGCGAGGTTGATGCCTGCGTCGCCAGGTTGAAGAGCAGACGCTCTCCCGGCATGGACGGCATCACAGGTGCCATTTGCAAGGCATTGTGGCGTGCCATCCCTCTGCACATGACAGCGTTGTATTCCCGCTGCCAGGGGACAGGATACTTCCCAAAGAATGGAAGCACCCTAGGTGGTTCCGTTTGAAGGGACCGGTAAAGACAGGACGGATCCTGCTTCATACCGGGGTATCTGTCTGTTGCCAGTGCTGGGCAAAGTGCTGGAGGGAATCATGGTGAATCGTCTGAACGACACCATACCGGATGGCTGCAGATGGCAATTTGGATTCCGCAAAGGACGTTGCGTGGAGGACGCTTGAAGCACGTTGTGAGCACTGTCTCGGCCAGCCGGTCGAAATACGTGCTCGGAGTCTTCGTGGACTTCAAGGGAGCCTTCGACAACGTCGAGTGGGATGCTGCACTACGTCGCCTCCTAGAGCTGGGTTGCCGTGAAGCAAGCTTGTGGCGAAGCTTCTTCTCCGGCCGGAGCGCGAGCATCGTCAGCAGGCATGGAGCAGCCACTGTTCCGGTGACAAGAGGTTGCCCACAGGGGTCCATAAGTGGTCCATTCATATGGAACATCTTGATGGACGTGCTGCTCCAGCGCTTGGAGCCCCTTGGTGCGCTCAGCGCGTATGCAGACGACCTGCTCCTCCTCATCGAGGGAAACGACCGTACAGAGCTTGAGCGAAAAGGAGAGGATTTAATGTCCATCGTAGGCGCTTGGGGAGTTGAAGTCGGCGTTGCCGTTTCAACTAGCAAGACGGCGATCATGCTGCTCAAAGGCATACTTAGACGGCCGCCATTGGTACGGTTTGCAGGAGCAAGCCTGCTATATAAGCGCGAATATCGGTACCTTGGCATCACGGTCGGTGAGCGGTTGAGTTTTCTCCCGCACATCATGGGCCTGCGTGATAAGCTGACTGGAGTCGTAGGGTCATTGTCGCGCGTACTGCGGGTCGACTGGGGTCTCAGTCCCCGCGCAAAGCGGACAATATACACCGGACTCATGGTGCCCTGTGCACTATTTGGTGCCTCGGTTTGGTCTGTCGTGACGACGACGCAGGTAATTGCCAGGAGGGCACTTAACTGCGTGCCAAAGGAGAATCCTGATTGGATGCCTACCGGTATGCCGAACAGTGTCTACCGTGGCACTGCAAGTACTTGCCGGAGCCCCCCGTTTGATCTGGTCGCCAGACGCCTGGCAATCAGATTCAAACTCAAGCGTGACTACCCGCTGGAGGAGAGCGATTGGCTATACGGCGAAAATTTGGCAAATCTAAGCTGGAAGCTCTAAGCTGCCTGTTGTGCGAGTGGCAACGCAGATGGGATGATGGTGACTCCCCGGGTCGGGTGACGCACCGTTTCATCCCGAACGCAAGCTTCGTTTACAGCGAGCCAAGGTTTGGCTTCACGCTGCGCGCCGGATTCCTGCTGACTGGCCTGAGCGACACGCCTGCATGTTTATGCGGCGCAGAGCGCGAGGATTGGCAACACGTGCTATGTGATTGCCCGCTCTATGCAGATTTGCGAGACCTCGATGGACTTGGAGTGCAGCACAGTGATGGCGGATGGACCGTATCAGAGGTGGTGACTACGCAGGAGAGGATGCAGTTGCTGGATAGATACGCAGCCGAGGCGTTCTCCAGACGGCAACAACTGCTGGACCCAACGGCGACAGACGGCCTGAGAGCCCCGGACTTGGAGAGTCCCCACAAGGGTACCCTATCCGAGCCAGTCGGGGCTAAAAGGAGGGCCAACTGAGCCCCTTAATGTCAGTACCACGGGTTGTTCAGCGGTCCAAGGCTGTTCATTGAGGTAGGCCCCCTAGTGGGAGTATCGTGGTGGCTGTGGTAGCCCAAATGTTACGCGGGAAGAGCCACTAGGCTCCACGTGGAGTTGCGATCTCAACCGGGTGCCGTGACCCATAGATCGGAAGAGGTGATAGATACACTTCGCCCCTCACCAAGGGGGAAAGTATGCCCGACTAGTATACTTTCGATTTGGTACTGGGAGAAGTCGCTATGTATTTGCTATAGCTTCCTATCCTAGGGCGTTAATTGGCGCATTGTACCAGATTAACCGTGTATGTGGTAACACATTAAACACCGTGGTTGCAATTCCTTTCTGTGGAACCGCCACGTTAAATAAAGCTAAGTGATCAGATTTATCTGTCCGCAGATGGTTGTGAATATTGTATTGCACAGTATAGCAATACGTGTACGTGTACTTCAGCATGTACGGTATAAAAGGGAATATAACTTACAAGAAGAAAAAAATCCCGTGTAGCAAGAAGGCGGGGCTGAATACAGTTGTTTCCGAGACACTGGAGTTAATTGCTAGTGATATTTGCAGATGAGTTCGTCCCATGTGTTTTGATGGTCCTCCACGAATTGTGCAATCATGGTCTTCACTGTCCGATTGGCTCGTTCCGTAGGGTTTTCCTGGGGGCAATACGGTGCGGTGTGTTGCAGATCCACGCCGGCTGTTTGCATAAAAAGTGCGGAATGAGCGGCTGGTTTTTGTTTTTTTTTATAATGAAATTTATTTAGCAAAAGATAAGTGTACAGCTACCTTACAAGGCAACTTAAACTAATCAAAATAAAACGAGAAAGAACGTACGGAGTCGCTTCGAACGCGACTCTACTTTTTATATCAGATTGATTTATGTGGAATTTTAAAATGTTTTTTTCAGTTTTTACATTTTACATTTTTTGCTACATCTGTCATCGACATCTACATCTACATAAACTACATCAGTTCTCACAACAACACACGTACACTGGACGAGGCAGCATGTTTGAGCGTGAGTGTGTGTGTGAGAGAATCTGATGCGACAATCAACCCCAATAAATGACTTACGCAGCAATCGGGCGAGGGGAAACACAACGGCGGGGTATTCCCGCTGCTGAAAATTCATTTAATCATTGTGGCTACATGATCCGATCTGAACCAAATTCGGGAATCTGGTAGATATGATCATTTCCTATAATACTGCATTTTTGGTTTTTTTCTATCTTCAAAATTGTGGATTTTCGTCTTTTGTGGGGGCGGAAGGGGGCGGGGCGAAATTTTGAAATACACTTGTTTGCGTATGTTTTTGTCTATTGTGGCTATATTAATGATCCGATCCGATTCAGATTTGGGCCCCTGATAGATATGGGCTGTCTCTATGATTCTGCATTTTTAGTTTTTTTTTATTGTCAAAATTGTGGCCGCCACAGATGTGCGCCCTTTTGTGGGGGCGATAGTGGGCGGGGCGAAATTTTGAAACACTTTTCTAGGAGTGAGATACCACATCAGACTGATAAAAGTTTGGTTGCTCTAGCTCTTATAGCCTTCGAGCAATGGGCGACAAACAAGACGGACGGACGGACAGACGGACGGACAGACGTTTCGGCTATATCGACTCAGCTATTGATGCTGATCAAGAATATATATACTTTATGTGGTCGGAAAGGCCTCCATCTGTGTGTTTACACACATCCACTTTTAGCAGTCCGCGTGCCACCGTCAAATACAATATACCCTTTTTCTCTTCGAGTACGGGTATAACTAAAAATAACAAAATAATTTATGATAGTACATAACAATGAATTAAAGAAATCTTATAATGTGGAGGTTTAAGTGATACTGGGGAGATCGTTTAAATTTTTTTTTTTTTTGGGAGATATTTATGTTAAGACCCGGTTCAGGAGGTCTTGAGGGTGATGGCGTTTGAGTCTCCTCCTTACTCTTCTAAGGTGACAGGCAGTAGTTAGGCGTCTAGCTAAACAGTTTGGATGTGCTCCTAGCCTCTCCGTATATTTTTGGGGAATCGCTTGGATTCTGTCTCCTATTTTGTGCACCATGAGGTCACGCTCAATATTACTTGTCCTTAGGTACCATGGAGACCCAGAGATCATCCTCAGAGTCTTAGCTTGTAGCACACGGATCTTATTCAGGTGCGATTTGGCGGTAATACCGTACACCTGTATGGCATTGAAAAGGCTGGGAGCTAAAATGCACTTATAAATTTTACCTTGTTCTCCAGCGACAATTTGTTTTGGCGGAGAGTAACCAGGACATCCTCTTTAATTTGGCTCTATATGAGTGCTGCAGTGACGTGACATGTCTTTCAAAGGTAATGCTTATGTCTAGGATGACACCTAAGTACCTGTACGCAGATGAATGCTACAGTACTCTTCCATTAAGTGATACGACTGGGCAGTTCTGCACTCGATTTGTGAAAGTCACATTTGCACATTTACCAGCGTTTATGCATACATTCCATTTCGATGCCCATTCCTGAAATGCGTCCAAAAACTCCTGCAGTGCACTTTTGGCTAGAAGGATGCAACTGCTTTTTGTGAGCACCGCAGTGTCGTCGGCGTAGGTCGCTATTAGCCTATCGCTTTTATCAACTGAGTTGATTGCCATATGGGCTGGTATATCCGCTGAAAATATCGAGTACAATGTGGGGCCTAGAACACTGCCCTGTGGAACGCCAGCTTCGATAGATTTAATGGAGGACTTGCACCCATCGTCAGTCACTCGGAAAGTGCGCCCTCCTAAGAAGCTCTTTATAACCTGGAACAGCTGAGGGGTTAAAAGGCTCTTGGCTTTGTAAAGAAGTCCAGGGTGCCACACCCTGTCGAAAGCTTGCTGTATGTCCAGGAAGACAGCGACCGCATACTCTTTTTTTCTCCATGGCCTTTATAACGCAAAGTTAACAACTCTATGCAGCTGTTTTGGAGTGCCATGCTGCTTACGAAATCCAAATTGAAATTTAGGGATCGCAAGGGTAACTGTCTCGAGATCCAGCATTCTGTTTAGGATCAACCTCTCCATTATTTTGCTCAGTGAAGGAAGCAGGCTGATCGGCCTATAAGAGTCCACATCAGTTGGTTGTTTTTGGAGGCTTGAGGATCATCATAATGTTGGCCGACTTCCAGGCTCTCGGAAGTATCCCACACTTAGGACGCTGTTGGAAATAAGCACCAAAAACAACAATGCTTGATCTGGTAGGAGTCTTATGGTTCTGTTATCAAGTAAGTCTTCGCCAGGGGCCTTTTGGGTTTTAGCTTTGACACCAATTGCTTCACTTCGTCCAGTGTTACAGTATCTGAGGGCAAAAGCCATTTGAAACGGTGTTTCCAATGCCTCCGCAACTATTCTGCAGTGACTCTCTGGTGCAAAGTCATGCGGCCTGAATCGTTGCTCAAGATTGTTTGCAAATACTTCCGATTTATCAAATGACTAGTACGGCACCAGCTCCTGAAGGGTCTCTTTTCTAGCCGATTTCGGTGTTGCCAATGTCTTGTATCTCTTAGTAATTTTCCACAGAGAGTAATTAGTAGAGACATCAGTACTCAAGTTTTCCAACATGTTATCAATTTGAATTCTTTTCCTGCGGGCCAGAACTTTGTGAAGACGATTAGCCAGCCTGTTGTGAATCTGTTGGATTCGGGCTCTCCTGTTCTTGCATACCCTTTCTTACTTTACGCTTGAGACGCAGGAGCTCGACGATTATAGCAGGAAGCTGAGGCGATCTATCTCCATGCAGATTTTGTTGATGCCTAGGAGCAGCTCTTGTTGCAGCATCTTTCAGCTTGCTCATAAAAATATCAATTGCGTTATCAATATCATCTGCGTCTTGAATTTCCATATTTAGATCAATCAGCTGCTCTAGATGGGCCCTGAAAATTTCTGTATCAGAACCGCGTGCTAGTATACAAGAGCGCTTTGACTTGCTTATCGGAGTGGCGTGTAAATCAGCTATAAGTGGTTTGTGATCCGAAGAGAGCTCATGAAACGTTTTCACATTAAGCCTGCTTTGCGTATCCATTAACGACAAAAAAAAATCTAGCGCTGATGTTGATACTAGGGAGTTGGATGAGTAGAATGTAGGCTCACCCGTTGCAAGAATTTGGTACCGATCATTCGCCACGACATCCTGCAATATTTTGCCTCTGGAGCAATTTTTTTTTCTTGCCCCACCATGAGTGCTTAGTGCGTTGTAGTCACCTCCCTGCAATGAATTTGTTACCTAGCATGGCAAACAGGGATTTAAATTCCGCTTTAGTACAAGGCTCTTTGGGAGGAAGATACAAAGATGCTAGAGCGACGGGCCCTTCCGATGTCTGCAGGTTCACTCTTGCTAGCTGTATGTTGTTTGCTGAGATGGGAGGCTGAGGAATGTGGCACATGCTGGAGCGCTTAATGACTGTGGCGCCACCTTTGCTGTTACCGCTGGGATGGAAGGCATGGTAGGTGGAGTAGTCTGGCAGGAAGACACGCTGTCCCTCTTTCTTGTGTGTCTCTGTGGCAAACATTTATCATATTATTTGCACTGAGAAACAGCCGGAGCTCTCCGCAGCCCCTAACTAGTCCCCGTGCGTTCCACAATCCGATTTTTTTAAAGATCGGTTGCATCATTTTTGGATACTTGAAATGAGAACCTTTTCCAATTCTCGGAAGGCCTTGTTAGCCTCCATAGTCTCCTGATTCAACTTGAATAATTGAATAGTTGAGATCCCATATGGAGCTCTCCAGCGCATCCAATTTCCTGTCAGGAAGTGAGTTTGATTCTCGGTGAAGATGCTTGTCAGCATTTGGACCAGACACGGCCTTGTTGGGCCGAGCAACGTCGGCGTAAGACATACCGCATCTGACAGTCTCAGCCGGGATAAAGCCACGTGATGGGCCTTGGTTATATTTTTGGCCTGGCAGTGTTGCCAGTAGCAGGAAGTCTTGGGATCGGTTTCAGTTTTTACTTTTCTCAATCCTGACAGGGCAACGTCTTTGTCGGTCGATGCGTGATCACCACCGCAGTTGACGGACAGGAAATTTTCACTCGTGCAAAGCAGAGAACCAGTCATATGAGAGCCAGCGCAATTGCCACAGATTGGGTCCTGGAGACAATAATTTTTGGAATGACCGAAGATGTGGCATCTCAGACATTGCAGAACTTCTTTTCTGCGCGGAGCACGCTCAACTGAGACTCTGTATCTGCCGAGTTGTGTAATTTTCAAAGCATTAGACACATTGGGTCCCTGTTTTAGATTGACAAAAATTGATTTTGCCTAGTCTTGTAGTTGATCGTCGCTTCATCGTCTGTCTCGTTGACCTGAACGTTACGCCAATCTGCCTTTCTTGGGCAATATATATTGAGAGTTTCGAAACCCTGGTCAGTAAAAGCTTGCGCAATTTGTGGTTTGGGGACGTTGGCATGAACGCCCTTGACGACAACCCTGTAAGGCTTTTCCTCCCTAAATTAATGGTGCCAGAATTGACAGTTAAGTTTTGTCAAATGTCTTACAGCTGCTCGGAAAGCGTCAGAGTTTGCGGCGTATATCCGTGATACACCGAACTTAGATGTGCGAATGCTATAGTTGTTGGCACCCACGCACGAGTCTAGTGCTTGTTTTATGCCTAAGGGATTGTCGACTTGTGGTACACATATTGCTGGAGGCCTTGAGAGCGATTTTGAGGATTGTTTGTTCCCATTGCCAACAACACGAGCTTCATCTTTCGTCAGAACCGCTTTCTGACAATCCTTGATCCATCATGTTGTCCGCTTCTTCGTCCAGAGCTGCAAAACGGTTTTTACTCAGTGCTGCTGCAGTCGAGGTGGATGCCGTGTCTTTGGCTACTTCCTTGAGCAGCTCAGCGGGCTTCGTCTTAACTTTCTGTATAGATTTAGATGTGTTTTTAACTCCTTTATGTTTTTTACTAGCAGGTAGGCCACGGGCTTGAAACGAGCACTTCGTCTTACGAGTTGCTGCTGACAAGAATTCGCCCAATGTGTTGTCAAGTGACGTAGTCGAGGAAGTGTTAGGCCCCACAGTTGCCGCTACAGTATACGTAGATGTAGATGTCAAACTTGCTTGCGACATAGAGATAGTGCACGTAACGCTGGTATCAGTGCTTGTTGTTACAGTCGGGACAGTTATCGCCGAATTTGGTAATAAGCTGTAGTTTTCCGCAGAAATGGATGCTACGCTACCGCGGATTTGAGAGCGTAGAGTTTCAGGGCTTACCCCAACTGCTTTTCTTATCTCCTCCAGTACAGCTTGAGTATTACTAGGTAGCGACTGATTCGATGAGTTATAGTCCATAAAGCTTCAATTGTTAAAAATTATTTAGAGTCAAATAATGCAATTGTCGTCCAACTTTCCGTTGTCGCACTGATTTGGCAAAAGATAAAAGAATTAACGGTCCATTTCGAGAAGGTGTCGAAGAATACCAGTAGCATGTTGTTTCCTCGTTTGGATCGGGGAAGTGGCCCTACGAAGTCGGCGCATAGTGTGGCGAAAGGTTCCTTTGCCCTGCGGGTAAGCATCCTACCCACGGGCTTGCGTTGCAGTGCCTTAAACTTTTGCAGCTCAAACAGCTGCGTACGTATTTCCGCACATCGCGATATAGGCCGGGCCAATAGTATCATTGTGTTATCCGTGTGATGGTTTTCCGAATGCCGAGGTGGCCTGCCGTGGGCTGATAATTGCATTCCTTGAGGACCCTTTGGCGTCGGTCTTTTGGGACGCAAAGTTTCCATGACACGAAGTCGTGATCGCCGGCTCCATGGCCCAGATGTCTGTAGAGTTCTTCATTCTTGAAAACGTAGTCGGGGTATTTATCGGGTTCCTCTTGGGTTTGCTGAATCCGTCGTGTGAGCCAGGGGCAAGATGTTGCGTCCTCTTTGATTCTTGCTAGCGTCTCCAAGGGTTGTCGGGACAGGGGCATCGGCAACCACGTTTTGTTTCCCCTGCTCTATAGTGGACGTCATACTGCTACTGTTAGAGTTCGAGCGCCCATCTCTATATTCTTCCGTAGGGGCTTTCCAGAGTATTCAACCATTTCAGCGCGATATTGTCGGTTATAACATCGAACCGGTATCCTTCTAGGTAGCAACGTAGTTTTCGGATTGCCCAAATGACGGCGAGGCATTCCTTGTCGGTGGCGGAGTAGTTTCTTTCGGCCTTGTTCAGGCGTCGGATGACATAGGCGATGACGCGTTCCTTTCCTTCGATCTCTTGCGTTAGTACTGCGCCTATGCCGAGGTTGCTCGCATCGGTTTGTAGTAAAAAAAAACTTGACGTTGAAATCGGTTGTGAGTAGTTCCTTTAGTTGGTCGAAGGCCGCTTGTTGTTCTGCGGTCCATGTCCATGTTTGTCCTTTCTTGAGTAGCTGAGACATTGGTTGGACTACTGTAGCAAAAGTTTGGCACGAATCTTCGGTACCAGGATGCCATTCCGATGCACTGACGTAGTTCTTTTTAGGTTCGTGTGTGGCTTGAGTTCTTTGACGGCAGCAATCTTGTCGGGGTCCGTGTGGATACCTTCTTCGCTGATGACGTGACCAAGATATTTGATCCGGGTTTGGAAAAAGGTGAATTTTTCCGCGTTTATCCGCAGGTTCGCTTTTCGAAGGCGAGAGGACTATTGCCAGGTTGTGTAGGTGGTCCTTGAAGTCTCGTCCGACGACGACAATGTCGTCTAAATATGCGAATGCGTAGGGTTCCATGTCGGCACCGATCACAGTATCAAGGGCCCGTTGGAATGTTGCTGGTGCAGAATGTAATCCGAAGGGCATCACTTTCCATTGATAGAGACCTCTGCCGGGGACCGTGAAGGCGGTGGCTTCTCGACTTCCGTTGGCCATGGGTATTTGCCAGTATCCGTTCTTCAGATCCAGGGTGGTTATGAAGCGTGCGTTCTGTAGGCGCTCCAAGATGTAGTTGATTCTGGGCAGTGGGTATGCGTCAGGGATAGAGTGAGTGTTGAGTTGTCGGTAGTCCACGCACATGCGCCATTTGCCATTCTTTTTACGTACGAGTACGATGGGGGCGCTGTGCGGGCTTCGTGAGGGTTCGATGAGACCTTCTTGGATCAATTGGTCGACTTGCTCATCGATAATCCGCATCATGGCTGGGTTCTTTTGGGTAGTACCTCTGTTTGATGGGTCGATTATCCCTCATGACGATGGTGTGCTGTGCGATGTTGGAGGTCCCGTGGAGATTATTGAACTTTGGAACATCTTTGTCCAGAAATTCTTGGATCTGTGGCGCTATGTCCGGCGGCCAGAAATCGGAGATCAGTTCTGGATCGGGTTCGGTGAGATCGGGGGTGTCAGGATCCTTGGGCTGGCTGGGGTCTTCTGGGAGGATAGTTGTGTCGAACGCGCTGGGGTGTTCGATTCTACGTGGGTAGTCGCTTATGTGGGCGACGATCGGGGTAGCGTTGGCCGGGAGTGGCGTAGCTTCGTGGGTCTGGCGGTGTACCTGGGTTGTAGTGTCTCCAGATCTACGTATGGCCAGGCGGGTCTCAGTGACGACTCTGTGTTCGCAGCAACGACTTGTTTGGGCGACGAAGATTCGGACGTGGTGTTAGGCATGGCGTGGTGCATGGCGCTAGTGGGCACGTCAGTACACGGAAGGTACTCCAGTGGGTTGGCGAAAATCGGTGTGGCGTCGGCCGTGGGTACGACAGGGCTGCGGTCGGTGTTTCGGGGGTCATCGGGCTAGATTCCGGTTCCGAGTGGAGGTTCCGTGGATATTAGTTCGATGGTTGGACCCGACCTGCAAAGGGATTTGCGTGGCTGTTTCCCTCGTGGTTTGGTTGTTGTTGCACTGTTGCTGCCGTTGTCGTTGTTCGGGGCTGGTTGTCGTCTCTGACGGTGTCCGTGGGTTCACCTTCTCCGTTGCGGGTAGGGTGCGTGGTGGCTGAACTTGGACCTGGGCTTCCTGTGTCGAGCGGGTTCAAGTTCGTTGGGGTTTGTCTCGTGTGTGAGATCCTTGTGGTGGGTTCGGGGTGCGTGTGCCCCGTAGTTTGTTTTGATCCTGGGCTTCCTGTGTCGAGCGCCTGGTTCAAGTGTGTTGATTCTTGTCTCATGTGTGAGATCCTCGTGGTGTGTTTGGGATGTGTGATCCCTGTGGTTGGCTTAGGGCGCGGGTGCTCCGTAGTGGCCGTCGGATTCGTTTTCCCGTTTGCTTGGTTGCAGTTTAACGGTGCTTGCTTCGGATTCGGGTTTTCCGTTGTGGGCCGGTGCTTTGCTTTCGTTGTGGTTGGTTTCGGTGTCGCATTCTTCGTTGCATTATTGGGTGCCGTCTTCTTTGCGGTAGGTCGGGGAAATGTGTTCGCTGGGGTTGGTTTCGGGGTCGTATTCTTCGTTGCGGTATTGGGTGCCGTCTTCTTTGCGGTAGGTCGGGGACGTGTATTCGCGGTGGTTGACCTAGATTTCATGGTGCTGGGTTCGGTGACTTGCACGTGATTGGATTGAACTGACGGTGGCGTTGGCGTGAGGTGGCGATCTTGTAGCTTTAGCAGCGTGGTGCCGCATTGGATCGTCGTTTCGATGGCACATAGGAAGTCCATGCCGACTATAACTTGCTCCAGCATGTTAGGGAGGACCAGGAATGGGATTTGGGCCTCTCGTTGATCCAGCTTGATGTGCGCCAGTAGAACTTGTGTGATCTCTCTGACTGAGCCGTCAGCCAGGCGTATGCGGACGCATGCATCTTGCAGGTTGGAGTTGTTGTTTAGTTGTCGGGCCAGGTTGTCGCTGACAAAACTTCGGGATGCCCCGGTGTCGATGGTGGCCTCCGTTGTTTGTCCTCCTATTGTCACTATCGCCACTATTCGGCCGTCGTTCACGTGTAGTGGGTTGCTTAGTCGCGGGTCTGTGGAGTCGTCGTTCTCGGCTGATCCCGGGTCAGTTGAGGACGCGTGTCGTTTCCCCGACGTGGTTCGACGGCAGCAGTCGACGGTCCGAGTGCCGCGTTTTCCACATTCCCAGCAGAATAGGATCGAAGCGTTGGTGCAGTCGTAGGCGGCGTGTGTTGGCAATGGGAGTGGTGACCATTCGATGGGCGACGTCGTGGTTCGTTGCATTATTTTGATTCGATGACTGTCTGCGCGGTGTGTCGGCTGAATCCCAATGGGGTTCCGAAAGGGGGTACGGTAGGACTCACCTTCTCTGCGGTCTGGGTGGCTTGCCGGCCTGGTGTCTCTTGGTGGGATTCGCATGGGTGCGGTGGTCGTCGCGTGTTTCCTCTCGTGAATAAGCTCGTACTCTGCCGCTAATCGGGTTAGCTGTGACAAACTTTCCAATTCGTCTCGTCGCACGTATAGTTGAGTCCTGGCAGGGCGTTGTCGTAGATCCTATAGAGTTCCTTAACTAGGTCGTACTCGGCATGGTGCATGAGTAGCCGTATCTCGATGAGTTAGTCTTTGAATGGTTCTCCCACCGCTTGCTTGCGGCCTCGGATCTGGTCCTCCAATTGTTCGAAATACCTTGGCGGCAGAAAATACGTCAGAAACTCCTGGCGGAAATATGCCCAGGAACTACCCTGTAGTTGGCTGGTACGGTGCCAGCGACTGGCTCGGTCGGTGAGTAGTTCGGCCATGCTCAGAGGCAGCTGGTTGGTGTCCACTCCGTAGGCGCGGGCGCGTTCCTCGAGTAGTTCTAGAAACGATAGTGGGTCATCCTCTCCGTTGAACTGGATGCCCCATCCGCGGATGCGTTCTGCCGTGCGTGCAACGTGGTTATAGTCGGGCCCGATTATGGGTGCGTCAATCGACGGTATAATTCTCTGTGTGGGCGCACGGGAGGTTTCCATAGTGGGCGGACCTGGAAGATCGGCGGCTATGACCACTTGTGGTCGCGGCGGGGGCTCTGTGCCTGCGGAGACTTGCAAGCCTGCTTTGGGGTCCCATCCTCCGGTGCCTGATGGTCCTGGAGTAGTGGGCAACGGGGACTTGGAGCGTCCTGCTGGTCTTGCGTATTGTCTCTCGAGTTCTGCCAAGCGAGTCCAGGCACCCTGCGGGCGTGGTCCGGCGACTAGTATGCCAAAGTTCTTGCGCAACTCTTCAATTTCTCTACATTTGACAGTTCCTTCGGTGTCAAATTCGAATTCCTTGGCGAAGGCCTCCAGCTCGTCTCGGCGGCGCTTGTAGATCCAGCCGATGCTGACGCCTGGATTGGCGAGTGGCTCGCTGGTGTGGAAATCAATGCTCGCGTCGTCTTCGTAGGCTTCCATGGTGATTGGACTGAGTTTTTCCTCGGTGTTGTTTTTGGGCACTTTTCACTGTTTTAGCACTTGGTCACTGCGTTTACTTTCCCGGTGGCACTCGCGACTGGAGTCGGGTGGGTGCGCGAATTTGGTGTGGGTCTTTAGTCCACGTAGCCCCGTGTTAAGGTTTTCTCTTTAAGTTTCCTTAAAGTTGCCAGAAAGTTGGCTTTGAAATCTCCTTAAAGTTTCCGTAAGTCCCTGCTCGGGCGCCACTTGTAATGATACCTATTTCAGACTGAGGTAAGCTCAGTCTGCCCAGGGTTCTCTACAAGAAATTTTGTAGTATTGCTGGAGCTTTAGGGTAGGGCTTGGCCGTGAGACCGAAAGTGGAGCGGGCGTAGAGTCTTGTTACCGTGTAGGTACTTTGGTGATCGCACTTGGCGATGAAAGGAAAACGCTGACACCTGGGTTTTGGTGTATGCGGTAATATGGCTTGTTGCGTCACCTGATTTTGTGTTCGCGCTCGGCGAAGAAATGATGACACTTCGTGGTTTTACACTCGTGAGTTTGTTTTTTGATGTTATTTAAACATCAAACAGGTGTTTAAACTGGGCGCGTGTGTCGATTCTGCATGAATCGATCGGCGCGTGGACTGTAAATGTCCGGTGTATGGTGTTTGTGTTGGTGGATTATATATGACAACGTAACTTAGTGCTATTAGTACGAATATGTATATGAATGCAAAGTAACTTAGTGCTATTAGTATGTATATGTATACGAATGTAACGGTTCGTTACAACTTCCCACATATGAAACCGGCAATAGCACAGACTATTAATAACTGCGAAAAATGCCAAAAAAAAATGAAATACGATAGAAACCCTCAGAAAACAAAAATACAGTGTCACGATAACCCCGGTAAACCAATGGAAATACTCCATATGGACCTATACTTCGTAAGCAAGAAGTATATATTAACGATCATCGACAAATTCTCCAGATATGCGTGAGATAGCATGAACGTAGTCAGATCGTTGAGGGACTTTATGGAGCTATTCGGGATCCCTAACAAGATAGTTTTCGTCCAAGGGGTAGAATTTTCTTCAAACTTATTTAAGGATTTTTGTAGACAGTACGAGATAGAGTTGCACACAACGTCCTTTCAGCAATCATCAACTAACGCAACAGTCGAAAGCCTGCATTCAACAATTATAGAATTATACAGGACAATAGTAGAACAAAAAAAGAAAAGAGAGTGGAGATAGAGCACGAGGAGATAATAACAGAAGCGTTTATTACATATAATAACTCTTTTCAACGACGAAGCTTACGCCACAAGAGCTGTTCACTAGAAGAACGCATAATTTCATGGGAAACGTGCCGTACAATAACGAACACGATTACCTCCAGAAAATTAATGCATTCAGGGCAGAGATATATCCTAAGGTAAAAGAGAGGGTCGAAGGACAGAAAATAAAGAGAATAGAAACGGCAAACGAAGATAAGCAGGAACCAAAAAGAGTAGAGCCCAACGACAGACAATTTGACACCGAGGTTTACCACACACAAAGTTGCAACAGACAACAATCTAACAGTAACCACAACAAAACCACAGAAAATTCACAATGAGAAAAATTAGGAAGATCACAAAAACTAATGAACAACAATAATTTCAGATAGGTTGCGACGGCAGGGACGGAGAGGACGTTTGAGATCAGAGAGCTAAGGGAAGATGAACCAATCACCCAAATTACATTGGGACCGGCCAGGATAATACAAACATATATGTAAGACGTTTGTACACATAGTGAGGCTGGACGAGTATACGGAGAGCGTTGGGCAATTGAAACAAACGCTCAGAGAGATACAGGAGGACTCAGAAACAAAATATTTAGTTACAGCACTGCAGCGTAAACTGGACCTCGTGAAAGGAAAAATAGAAACGATAAGCCCCAGAGGAGAAGTAAGAGAGGGAAATATGGATGCAGAAGACGCAGAAAAACTTGAATTGGAAATCAGAAAGATACAAGAAAAGGAGAAGGAATTAAATGAAAAAATTGGTACACAACGAAGCATGGACAATAAGTTTATTTAATGTTCATTATAAGTACATTAATGAAGTCCATTACGAAGTACATTAATGAAGAGCAGGTTAGAGTAAACTCCTTCATAAATACTGGAACGGGATAAGCAAGACATTTGTCAAGGAAGACAGGAGAATTTACAGACTAGAACATATCGATAGAATTTCAGTTACGGTTGACATGAAGCATTGAATCTTAATGACCTAGCGGAAAGTTTACTATTAGCAAGGGTAGGGATAATCCCTAGGTTCATATTAAATAAGGAGAAATCACAAAAAATTATTCAAAATTTAGAAGACCAAAAGGTTCAGATATTGTCGGAGGAACACATGTACGAATTTCTAGAGTTAAAAGCCATAATGAACAGGACAGACATAATATTTACGATAACATTACCAACTTTCAAGAATGAAACGTATTCGCTAAAAAGAATTATTGAAAAATACACGCACAAAACTGCACGCTGCACGTGGCGTCAACTTGGCGTCGGCTTGGCGTCAACTTAGCGTTCTTAGATTTACACAGCCCACTTGGATTTAACTGAAGAATGTTCCAGTTAATTCTCTCTTATATCTTTCCTTGTGTTTTGATTTTGTTTTATATTAATAACCACTTATAAATTTTTGTTTTTAGGAATTAATTTATTCTTTATTATTTGCTTATTTTCGTTTGCTCGACTTCTCACGTGACCATTCAAAGAAAGAGTGAAGAGACGCTTCATTGCGCTGTCCAAGTGTGAGTGTACTTACATTCAGCACATCACATGTACTTTGCTGAATTCTTATATGATCATGTATGTATTGGTGTGTTTGGTTTTGTCTGTGCAGAAAAGAACAAATTATTACGTCATCTTATGCATGTACTTCTTCTGCATATTTCAACACACCTCCTCAAAAACACAACACACCAAACATTATCTTAATATTAAAATTTCAAATTAAATACAATACAACAATTTTATGACAAGTCAGGCTCTGGGAGATTTACAATAGTGGTCCAACATTCGTTGCTGGGATTGGGGAAAACCCAGTAAAACCCCAACCAGACCAACTTCAACCAAAAAAATTCGATTCTTTCATAATGGGATCTTTTTAAAGTAAATAATGAAAATAATAATGAAAATATATATTAAGCTGTTCCATCGGAATTATTCGGTCAATCCAATTTGATCTCGAAGATCCTTAAAACGTGGAGCTGGTAGTGCCTTGGTCAGCATATCTGCAAGCTGTTTTTCTGTAGAGATATATTCAATTTTAATTAATTTGTTTTCGACCTGTTCTCTAGAGAAATGTGTTCTTTTGTGGCAAGAAGGATTATTTGCTATACTAATACAACCCATATTATCCTCATATATTTTAATAGGTGTATTAAGTTTGATTTTAATACTTTCTAATAATGACTTAAGCCATAATGCTTCTCTAACACCTTCAAACAATGCCATATATTCAGCTTCTGTTGAAGAAGCTGCTACAGAGGTCTGTTTACGAGTACACCAGCAAAATAAGTTGGATTCATACATTTTAAACAAATACCCTGTAGTACTTCTTCTGTCTATAATATTTCCGCCCCAGTCAGAATCAACATAACCACTAAAAATTTCATCATATTTTGAAACTTTTGAAAAATGTTAATTTTAAATCAATAGTTCCCTTTAAGTATCTTAATACTCTTTTCAAGCATTGCCATAATTCACTATTATTATGTTGAGTATATCTACTTAATAAGTTTATAGATATACTGAGATCTGGTCTTGTACATAACATTATGTACATTAAACATCCTATCAAATTACGGCAGGGTGCTTCACAATTTTGATCAGAGTTTAAGCCATCAAAATTGAGTTTAGGGGGAAGGGGCGAATTCACCGGATTACATTCATCCATTTTAAATTTTGATAATACTGATTTTATATAGGCAGATTGACGTAAGTGTATTTGGCCATCTTCTCTGTCAATTTTTATTCCTATAAAATATTTAATTTCTGATAAATCAGTCATTCTGAATTTTCCCATCAAATAATATTTAAACTTATTCATTGTTTGGATACTTTCTGTAGATATAACTAAATCATCTACATACAACAAAACATATATATTCTTAGAAATCTCTCCTTTATCAAGTATGTAAATACAACGATCTACTGTAGAGTTTACAAAACCGATACCCTTTTAATGATTCCTCAAACACGTCAAACCAACATCTTGCCGCTTGTTTGAGACCATAAATAGCCTTATTCAATTTACAAACTTGATTACCACCAACAATTAAACCTTGAGGAGCTCTCATATATGTGAAAAAGGTTATGTTTAATATGTGTTTATTGATCAGGTTTATTTAAATGTAGGGATATTTGATAAAGATATATTTCAACTTGATCGTAATTAACAACGGCGACTGACTACGAGAACGACTGCCAACGGAATGTGTCGTAGGCTCTGAGCGGCGTCGGCTGACGCTTCCTGACTCTCGCTCTCGCGATCTACTCTTTGCTCTCGGCTCGCTGCTCTCTCTGCTCTCTCGGGGAGGTCCGCGCCTGTGTGCGTGACCTAGCCTTCTTACATTCGGCCATCCTGACATTCGTCGTCCGTCCCGAATGACAACAGCTCCTCGTTCTCCTCGACAAACTTCCACAGTTTGAGATTGTCACAGCTAGTCGCTGTCACGTTTGGTCCTTCGATGTCCGGGGCTGCTTTCTTCACGTCGTATCGCCCGTTACGTTTAACGTTGACGATCTCATACGGACCAAGGTATGAACTCGCCAGCTTTCGACCTGCAACAAATTGGGTTCGCTTAACAGCGACGAGATCACCCAAACTGTACCCATGCTCAACACGTCGTTTCTTATCGAAGTTGGCCTTGTAGGTCTTCTGCGCCTGTTGTATATTCTGCCTGGCTTCGTTTCGCATCATATGACGGTCGTCGTTAAACTTCTCTACCAGCTCCTGGTTCAGTACTTCGATTAGTCTATCTTCTGCTTTTGTATTCATCTTAGTGCCGAACATGATTTCAAACGGTGATACTTTCGTCGACATATGAATGTGGGAGTTAATCGCTTTTTGCACCGAAGGTACATACTTGAACCACTTTGACGGTTCTTCTGATGACAGCTTTGCTATGATCGAAAGGATCGAGCGGTTAACCCTTTCGACTTGACCATTACCTCTGGCAACACCAGTTGTTGACCAGATATGCTCGACCATGTTCGCGCTCAGGAACTCAGCAAACGCGTTGGCCGTGAATGCAACGCCTCTGTCGCTTATCAGGCGCCTCGGAAATCCGAATACGTTGGACCACTCGCTCAGCTTCGTGATGACCTCTTCGCAGCCTGTAGACTTCGTTGGAAACAACCAGACGAACTTTGAAAACCCATCCACTACTGCCAGTATAAACTTATACTGTTTAGACGTCGCATCCATCGGACCCAAGTGATCGATATGCACAGTATGGAGTGGTACATCGCCTTTGTCGATGCAATGCAAGAGCCCTTCTTGCTTGCCGGTCTTCTTGCTGTGAATAATGCAACTTATACAGTTAGATATGAAATTATTTACCTTCCCCTAAGTGGGGGGATGTAAAACTGCTGCTGAATGTTGTGCATCGTCTTTGTCGTTGCAAAGTGACCAGTGTCGTGTGCAGTCTTGATCACCTCGCGCTCCATCTGTTTTGGGACGACCAGTAGCTCGTGTCCGACGACTTCTTTGTAAAGTAGTCCACCTTTCAGCTTGTAGTTTTCTATATGCACCGTCTTGTAGGACTCGAACAATTGCTTTTATTCCATCGTCGCTCTGCTGTGCCTTCTTCAAACGTGTTGATATCTCTGATGTAACGACGTAGACTTGGGGATAACGACTTAGAGAGTCCACATGCTTCATTTTTTCTGCCGCATCTATCTCTATCTTCAGGGTTAAAAGCTGCATTATTTGCTGCATCCTGGCGTCGATGTTTGCCACGCCTCCCTCAGCCATTGCTACCTTGTTTTCTTCTGGGATCAACTCGATTTCGCAATCTTGGTCCGCCTCGGACAAATTTGCATCCAGCAGCAGCAGATTCTCCTTTTCAATACTTGCTTGCGTCTCGCTGCTTTTTTTCGATGGCGTACGTCTGGTTCTCGGCATCTTCCGTTCTCCTCTGTGTATGTACGTGTCTTGCAAAGTCGAGACAAGCGAGTTGCTACTTTTCCGTTCTCTCGCGTGTATGTATTATGTAGGCACGTCGCAACACAAAACGAATCTTCGACAACAACGTCGACCGAACTGTTCTTCGCTTCTTTCTGTTCTCTCGCGTGTGTGTATATATGCCGTCGCAACACAAAAACGAAACTTCGACAACAACGCCGACCGAACTGTTCTTCGCTTCTTTCTGTTCTTCTCGCGTGTATGTGTGTATGCACGTCGCAGCACAAAACGAATCTTCGACAACAACGCCGACCGAACTGTTCTTCGCTTCTTTCTGGTCTTCTCGCGTGTATGTGTGTATGCACGTCGCAGCACAAAACGAATCTTCGACAACAACGCCGACCGAACTGTTCTTCGCTCCTTTCTGTTCTTCTCGCGTGTATGTATGTATGCACGTCGCAGCACAAAACGAATCTTCGACAACAACGCCGACCGAACTGTTCTTCGCTCCTTTCTGTTCTTCTCGCGTGTATGTATGTATGCACGTCGCAACACAAAACGAAACTTCGACAACAACGCCGACCGAACTGTTCTTCGCTTCTTTCTGTTCTTCTCGCGTGTATGTATGTATGCACGTCGCAACACCAAAATAACGGCACTTCGCACAAATTTGTCGATTTTTGGGCAAATTACTGTAGTTTCTCACTTTCAACTGTTCAACTTAGCGACTTTTACTTCTTCTAAACTACAATAAAAAATGCTTCAACAACTTTTAGGCAACTTTTCAACTTTTAAAACCGTGCATTCAAAACAGGACGAGCCCCAAATGTGAAAAGGTTATGTTTAATATGTGTTTATTGATCAGGTTTATTTAAATGTAGGGATATTTGATAAAGATATATTTCAACTTGATCGTAATTAACAACGGCGACTGACTACGAGAACGACTGCCAACGGAATGTGTCGTAGGCTCTGAGCGGCGTCGGCTGACGCTTCCTGACTCTCGCTCTCGCGATCTACTCTTTTGCTCTCGGCTCGCTGCTCTCTCTTTGCTCTCTCGGGGAGGTCCGCGCCTGTGTGCGTGACCTAGCCTTCTTACATATATATTTCTTCTTTTAAAACACCGTTTAAAAAGGCAGTTTTACATCCATATGATGTACATTCAAGTTGTACTGAATTGAAAAAGACATAATAAATCGAAAACTAGTTACTCTGGCAACAGGAGCAAAAGTTTCGTCATAGTCAACTAAATATTCCTGTGTAAAACCTCGTGCCACTAGTCTAGCCTTATATTTAGTCGGCTTACCGAATTATTATGCTTTATTGTAAATATCCATTTACAATCTACTATATTCTTATTAGCAGGTACTTTAACAAGAGACCAAGTATTATTAATTGAATGTGATTCTAGCTCATCTTTTATTGCTTCTTCCCATTGTACCTTATCACTTTCTGCTACTGATTTCTTCAAAAGAAATCGGTGTACTTTCCATAGAAGTCTGAGCATTCATTACACAATTCAACATATCTCTATATGATAACTTTGGCTTATCTTTTTAATCGATCACTTTTTCTGACAATTTTGCTTTCTTCATTTGTATCATCTGATACACAATCACCAGTTTCAACTGGATCGGCATTTTCATTTTCTGTTACCACACCACTGGGATCACCATCTGATATCTTATCAGATTCCATTTCAATGCTTTCACTTGACTCGTGTCCAGAACATTATCCATTTTCAACTGATCACCAATTTTTTCGGTATCAAGAAAATCTTCATTTAAATATTCCATACTCTCATTATGGAATTCAATGTTATTATTTACCAACTCATCTCTAGAGTTAACCATGTTAGTTTCATCAAAAAAACAACATCTCTAGCAATTGAAAAACTTCCCAGTCTCCCCATCCCATACTTTATATCCATTTGGTTCATATCCGACAAGTATTCCTTTCCATGATTTCTCATCAAACTTTCGTTTTCTCAACTTTTTATGGACATACACTGTCGAACCGAAAACTCTCAAATATTTGAGACTTGGCTTTTTACTATGCCACATTTCATATGGTGTTTTCTTTTGCATTCTTTCAATGCATTACTTGGGATTCTGTTAGTCAGATATGTTGCCGTCAAAACAGCTTCTCCCCAAAAAGTATTTTTGGTACTTTTTTTTTTCCTATAACCAAAAGCACGTGCTTTTTTCTGTTATAGTCCTTATCATCCTTTTCGGACACACCATTCAACTGTGGGGTATGTGGGACTGTAAGGTGGTAACTAATGCCCTTTTCACTGCAAAATTCTTTTCATCTCATTCGATAGATATTCTCTGCCATTATCAATATATAGATTTACTACTTTTAAATTAAAGTGTGAGTTCACTTTTAGCAATAAAAATCCTTAAAGACATAAAACACTTCCGACTTATAAGTCAGTAAGTATGTGACGCAATAATGTGTATATTGGTCAATAAAGACAACATAATAGTTTTTCTATCGATAGTTGCGGGAGTAATCGGACCACATACATCAGAATGAATAACAAACAAAGGCCTGTTAATATGATCTTTGTTTTAAACTTTTCAAATTTAAATCTTGCTTGCTTTCCATTTATGCAAGCTTCACATAAGTCCTCATTTGGTTTTATATTATTTAACATATCGATATCCTCAAACATATTATTAGCTTTTATTTCTAAATATTTTCCTTTTGCTTAAATGACCTAGCCTTTCATGCCACAAATTATAATTATTTATTTTATTATGAATATTAGATATAAATGCCCTTTTTGGCATAGAAAAACGGACCACCGGAACATTATCAATATAATTACCTTCCATAATATTCTCACCATTTTTGCTAACAGCTACACCTCCTGGATGAAATACCACGGTAACTCCTGCATCCTGCATCTTTTTTCACCGATAAGAGATTTTGAGGAACTTCCGAACAAAACAGTACATCGTTCAAAACGATTTTGGCCAGAGAATCACTGCACAACTCCATTGTGCCTTTCTTGGTTGCATAAATAAACTGGCCACACTTTGCCACTGCAATTTTTATTGGTTTTTCCAAGACAGATTCTCATTATTGACCAAATGGTCAGATGCTCCAGAGTCCAGAACAAACGAAATTTCTTGTTCTTTTATTCTTTTCTCGTTTAAACATGAATGCGAAACCTTCTGGAACTTCTTCAGACTGAGCAGTTGCCACTTGTACATGTTTGTTCTTGTCGTTATTGTTTTCATTATCTCTCTCTCTATATATATATAACAATCCTTTTTTATATGGCCGGCTTTGCCGCAATGAAAACAATTTTTTATTATTATTATTAAACCTATTCTTTGATTTGAACTTGTTTTTTATTTGGTTTGTAATTAATGCTCTTGTTTTGGAAATTTTTAAATTTATTCTTCTTCCCTACGGTATGTAATACTTTTAGAGTTGCATCTTTACTGACATTTTTCAATTTTATTTCATGGTCAAGCAGTCTGTTCTTCACAAAAGCAAGGGTCAGATTATCTTCGGATAATGTTTCAATAGCCGTTATTACACCGTCATACAATGAAGGTAGTGATAACAACAGATGCGATACTTTGTCCAATTCATCCATTTGCGCACCGGCAGCAAACAGCTCGGCAATTAATTCATCAAATTTATTAAAATGCTGCAACAACAAAGTATCACCCTTCAGCTTCAATGATAATAACTGCTTTCGAACAGACAACTGCGATGCAAGACTCTTCCTTTCGTAAATAGCGTCTAAATTTTAAAAATAGTTTTAGCACTACAATCGGTTGGTGCAAAGCTAAGAAAAGAGTCACTTAAATACTCTATAATTACACTTTTTTGCATTTCTCTCTTGTTTCTTCCATTCTTCTGTTATTTCACCACACTCTTGGTCAATAACCTTAATGGCGTCTATTTCTGTCAGCAATGCTCTTATTCTAAACTTCCAAATGGAGTATTTTTCTCCATCAAATGGTTTTATGTTTCGCTTTCCTTTTTCCATTTTTTATAAATCAAAACTTTATACTTATCTGCAGTAAAGAGGCGGTGGCTGGGCCCATAACCTATTGAAAAATACACGCACAAAACTGCACGCTGCACGTGGCGTCAACTTGGCGTCGGCTTGGCGTCAACTTAGCGTTCTTAGATTTACACAGCCCACTTGGATTTAACTGAAGAATGTTCCAGTTAATTCTCTCTTTATATCTTTCCTTGTGTTTTGATTTTGTTTTATATTAATAACCACTTATAAATTTTGTTTTAGGAATTAATTTATTCTTTATTATTTGCTTATTTTCGTTTGCTCGACTTGTCACGTGAACATTCAAAGAAAGAGTGAAGAGACGCTTCATTGCGCTGTCCAAGTGTGAGTGTACTTACATTCAGCACATCACATGTACTTTGCTGAATTCTTATATGATCATGTATGTATTGGTGTGTTTGGTTTTGTCTGTGCAGAAAAAAGAACAAATTATTACGTCATCTTATGCATGTACTTCTTCTGCATATTTCAACAAGAATGTTATCATTACCTATAAAACAAAACAGAGTTTGTAATAGCACCTAATTTCGTAGCGTATAACAACGACAAAAGTTATTATTATAAGAACAAATGTCAACAGATAAGAAAAATTGTATACAAGTAAGAATGACAATTTGCTGATGATTTTTTTTTTAGTTTCACATAGTTACGACTTTGCGGCAGCAGTCGTGAACCTGAAAAACAAATTGAATGATTTTAGACTTTTATGTGGGGACCTGGGTTTCAGTTTTTAATCCCAGCAAATCTGCAGTCATGTACATGGGAAGGGAAAATGGAAGATCTTTGAACCTAAATGTAAATAATGTTCAAATACCAGTTAAAAAAACATATTATTTCTAGGTAGACTTATAAGCTCCAATATGGCCAATACCAGTCATATAAAAATGGTTAAAGGCGCAACTAGGAAAAGCAATAGGTTATTACAATTAGCGACAACCATAAAGTCGGGACTGAAACCAAAGATCAGTGTAAATATTTGCAAAACCTTTATAAGTAAGCAAGAATATGCAATCACCAGCTTTTCGGATATGGGAAGTGTGGCCAACAAAGATTGGGAAATTGCACAAGCAGGAGTGTTGAGGAGATGTGTAGGTGTGCCTCCAGACACAAGTAAGCTTGACATTTTTGCTTTGGCAGGTATATTGCCACCAAGCTTCAGAGCCAAGTGGCTAATTAAATCCCATGATGTTCGATAAAATCAGACAATCAAAAGCAAAGACGAGCTACACTGTTACCTTAAATACAGAATAGAAACTAGGCTTTCATCTGTAGGGGCAGAACTATTAGGAATTAAAACGGCTGGTGAGATATGTGTTAAAAAGGGATACAAAAAACCTGTGATTGTATGTGATGGATTAGGAGCGATAAAACTTGTAGAAAGAGATATACACAATATAATAGACATATCGGGTGCACAAAAACTTGACATATTATGGATTCCAGGGCACAAAGGGGTGCCTATTAATGAAAAAGCAGATAGAGCAGCAAAGAGTGCTATAAGTGAAGGGGAGAAGTTTTACGTAAAATTCAGTGTAATTCAGTTTAAGGGAAATTAAAAATTCCTTGGAGCACAAGTGGAATGAGGAGTATCAACTAAAATGCAGGAACAGGTGCACCAGTTTGATTGAAATCTTTCCCAACATACCAAAAAGACCATGGCACAATAACCTAAAATGCAAGAAGCATAAAGACAATCAACAGACTGATGACAGGACACACGTATGACAAAACCTTTTTATACAGAATCAAAGCGATAGAGTCTGTTTTGTGTGAGACATGTAATGTTACAGAAAGTGCAGAGCACCTGATTTTCAAATGCCAAAAATTTAGCCGTCTCAGGTGTAAGTATCGAATTTTTAAGTATTATAAAGATTTAAAGGAGCTATTATTCAAAAAAGAGCCACTCCATCTCAGAGAACTGGCACAATTTATAAGAATTGCCTATCTTGACCTCTAAAAAATTTTTTTTTTCTTATTTTACTAGAGTAGAGTAATACAAGTTTAACTCTCAATTTAATACAGGAAATTGACTGCAACGTTTAAAAAAAAAAATACCGCCTGTCAAGCTCGCTGATAGGAAGTCTGTGCAGGCCAAAGCTGTCTGTACTTTATGCACAAAAATTTTAAAAAATATTATTAAAAAACTTTAAAACGACGGAGAAGATCTACACTCTGTTTGGATTTAAAACCCCACTGATGTTTAGTCAAACACACTACCGGGAGAGAAACGTCCAACGTTTGCATCTGGAAAACGATAGACAAGCTACGATAAAAATCGCAACGATAGACAAGCAACGATAGATACGCAATCAACGAGTGTATGTCTTGCACATACAAATCTATAATTCAGTATCTGATCAATGTGGAAAAGTAGCTACGATCAACCCCCAGTCATCCATGCGATGATTTAATCTAAAAAAAAAAAATGACAAAATTGTAAAGAGAGTCAACGAAAGATGTTTGAGGAGTCTGATAAAGGAGAAGCTGCAGAGTGCCAGACAAAGGACGTAGGGTTCCGCGGCGAGATTTTCAAACCGGAGGAAGGATACATCACAATTTTTAATGGAGAGAACGTTAAAATACAAACGAATTGCGGACCAGAAGAGGTAATCAATGGTTGATCATTTTCAACGTATGCGGAGCAGTGGTCAACAACATCCAGTATGAAGCAGTGGAATAATTAGAAGCAGTACAGCTGAGACTTGAGATTCCACACAGAACATCGATGAAGAAGAACAGGACAACTCAAGAGCTGGAAATCCACGAGTTAAAGATGGAAGACATCAAGAAAAATCTGAAATTGGCAAAATGCGAACTGGAATGGCGGTACACACCACAGCAACATACGTAGCAGTCGGAGAACTAATGGTGGGGGTGATATGCGCCGTACAATTCTTAAAAAGGACAACCATCTATACAACGACTACGCCAACTCCCACTTGCGCCCCAACACCCACATTATGGACGGTAGTTCAGACTTAGTGGGGAGGAGTTACCACATCAGCACCTACCATCACCCTCGCCCCGACCAAGCCCTCTCGTACATTGTTACAGCAGCGTAACAGCACAACAGCAACGCTGCAACTTTGTTGCCCCTTACGAAAGACTCCAACAGCCAAACATCCGCTCTAATTACAAAATGTAGCAAAAGCAGATTCTTGGCCGCTCAGAAAGAGTAAGGCCAGCAATAATAACCAACCTAAGCTCAAAGAAAATTATAATGAACCGAATAATTTCGAATCTCAATCAAAGTGGTCGTGTTCACTCTTAATTCAAACCAATACTCATCGAACGAAGTCTAAGTTAACCATCTGAACAGCACGTCCTCCCAAGGGACCTCCAACTTATTCATAACTCGTGCACCAAATTGCATGCAGTAATAAAACAGAAACTCAAATTTGGCCTATAAATGTTTGTTTGTTTATTTAATTTCATTTTGTGTCATTCTGTAACAGAACATTTTATGATCGATTTTGTTTTATATAACTTTTTGTGTGAATAATTGTTTTCTGAAACTTTGAAACTGAAACTGTGGCTTTTGAAAATGTGTTTTAAGCCAACTATTGTGGTTTTTAAAGTTAAATGTCGAGACGATTAAATGCGTCACTTGCTGTGGCTTCGAGGAGCCCTGAAAGTAGCCCAGCCATTACAAATCACAATGAAAATAATCATCTACGCACAGCAAGGTCTCGTTCAAAGCAAAGGATCTTATGATGCAACAACAACTGCAAATGAACGTCGTGATATGCGATATCTAAAAGGTGTTACTGATGACTGATGGACTGCCCTGATTGATCGGCGGCTTGCGCTATTTCAACCCAGCACCTGGTGTGAGGGGCTGCTGAGTCCGCAAGTTCTGCTTAAAGCTAGGAAGTGATTGGTGTGGGGTTTTTGATAAGTCGGATTTTGGGTCAGTGGGTTTGTAGAGGGGCACTTTTGCCCCACTTTTGTTGACCATTGCAAAAGTCGGTATAACTGTGCCAGCTTAGTCTAGGTTTATCCCTGTTTTTAGGTTTAGGGGTGTAGTGTATCTTATGCACTAAGGAATGTATCGGGCCATGGTTACTTGGTTCGTTACAGCCAAACCCGGCTTCTGTACTTCTTCGGTGCTATCCGGGTGATGCTCTTCCGAATTCCAACGTGGTTCTGCCGTGGGCTGATCATGGCACTCCTCCAACGAGTCGTCTTTGGCGTCGGTACTTTGGGACGCAGAGTTTCCATGACACGTAGTCTTGATCGTCGGCTCCGTGGCCCAGATTCCTGTAGAGTTCTTCATTCTCGTAAGCGTATTCTGGGTATTCATCTGGTTCTTCTTTATTTTCCTGGATCCTTCGCGTGAGCCAGGGGCACGTTGTGGCGTCCTCTTTTGATTCTTGCTAGCGTTTCCAAGGGTTGTCGGAACAGGGCATCGGCAACCACGTTTTGTTTCCCCTGCTCTATAGTGGACGTCATACTGCTACTGTTAGAGTTCGAGCGCCCATCTCTATATTCTTCCGTAGGGACTTTCCAGAGTATTCAACCATTTCAGCGCGATATTGTCGGTTATAACGTCGAACCGGTATCCTTCTAGGTAGCAACGTAGTTTTCGGATTGCCCAAATGACGGCGAGGCATTCCTTGTCGGTGGCGGAGTAGTTTCTTTCGGCCTGGTTCAGGCGTCGGATGATATAGGCGATGATGCGTTCCTTTCCTTCGATCTCCTGCGTTAGTACGGCGCCTATGCCGAGGTTGCTCGCATTGGTTTGTATAACAAATTTTACGTTTAAATCGACGCAAGCGAGTACGGGAGCGGTCGTGAGTAGTTCCTTTAGTTGGTCGAAGCCCGCTTGTTGCTCTGTGGTCCATGTCCACGTTTGTCCTTTCTTGAGCAGCTGAGACATTGATTGGACGACTGTAGCACAGTTAGGGGCGAATCTTTGGTATCATGATGCCATTCCGTCTTGTCGGTGTCCGTGTGGATAACTTTTTCACTCTATCTCCAGGTTGTGTAGGTGGTCCTCGATGTATTGACCGTCTAGACATGCGAATGCGTATGGTTCCATGTCGGCACTGATCACGGTATCGAGGGTCAGTTGGAATGTTACTGGTGCCGAATTTTATCCGAAGGGCATCACTTTACATTGATAGAGAACTCTTCCGGGGACCGTGAGGCCGGTGGCTTCTAGACTTCCGTTCTTCAAATCGAGAGTGGTTTTGAAGCTTGCGTTTTGTAGGCGCTCCAAGATGTAGTTGATCCTGGGCAGTGGGTGCGCGTCGGGAATGGAGTGAGTATTGAATTGTCGGTAGTTCACGCACATGCACCATTTTCCGTTCTTTTTACGTAATTTATCGATTTGCTCGGCGATAATCCGCATCATGGCTGGGTTCTTTGGGTAGTACCGCTGCTTGATGGGTCGATTATCCATCATGACGATGGTGTGCTCGGCGATGTCGGAGGTCCTGTGGAGATTATTGAACTTTGGCAATTCTGTGTCCAGAAATTCTTTTATCTGTGTAGTCCGGCGCCCAGGGATCTGAGATTTGTTCTGCATCGTGTTCGGGGAGATCGGAGGTTTCGGGATCCGAGGGCTGGTTTGGGCTTTCCAGGAGGATGGTTGTATTCGGTTCCCAACGCGTTCGGTTGGGGTGTTCGATCCTACGTGAGTAGTCGCTTATGAGGGCGACGATCGGGTTAGCGCTTGCCGTGGTTTGCGTAGCTCCGTGGGTCTAGTGGGATTCTTGAGTTGTAGCGTATCCAGACTGGTGTGTGGACAGGCGGGTCTTAGCGACGTCTCTGTTTCCGGAGAAACGACTTGTGTAGGCGACGACGACTTCAGACGTGGTTCTAGGAATGGCTTGGTGCATGGTATTTCTAAGGTACTCCATTGGGTTGGCGAAGATCGGTGTGGCGTCGGCCATGGGTACGACAGGGCTGCGGTCGGTGCTTCGTCTTAAATTCCGTTTTTTGTCGGAGTGGTCCCGTGGATATCAGTCCGATTGTTGGACTCGACCAGCGGGGGGCTAGCGTGGCTATTTCCCACGTGCTTTGGTTGTTGCACTGTCGCTGCCGTTGTCGTTGTTCGGGTCAGGTTGTCGTCGCTGAGGGTGTCCGTGGGTTCACCTTCTCGTTAGTGCTTCTCTCGGGTGTGAGATCCTCAGGGTGTGTTCGGGATGCGTGTGCCCCGTAGTTTTCTTTGGTCCTGGGCTTCCTTTGTCGAGCGTCAGGTGCGTTTGTGCTTGTGTGTTCCCTGTGGTTGGCTTAGGACGCGGGTGCTCCGTAGTGGCCGTGGGATATGTTTTACCGTTTGCTTGGTTGCAGTTTATCGGTGGGCCGATGCTTCGCTTTCGCTGTGGTTCGTTTCGGTGTCATATTCTTCGTTGCGGTATTGGTTGCCGTATTCTTTGTGATCGGTCGAGGACGTGTATTCGCGGCGGTCGACCTAGATTTCTTTTTGCTGGGGTCGGTGACTTGTACGTGGTTGGTCGCAACTGACGGTGGCGTCGGCGTGGGGCGGTGATCTCGTAGTTCTAGCAGCGTGGTGCCGCATTGGATCGTCGTTTCAAAGACACATAGGAAGTCCTTGCCAACAATAACTTGCTCCAACATGTTTGGTTGGACCAGGAGTACGATCCGGACCTCTCGTTGATCCAGCTTGATGTGCGCCAGTAGAACTTTGTGGGATCTTTCTGACTGAGCCGTCATCATGTATCTTGCAGATTGGAGTTGTTGTCTAGCTTCGGGATGCCCCGTTGTCGATAGTGGCTTCCGTTGTTTGTCCTTCTATTGTCACCTTCGCCACAATCCGGCTGTCGTTCACGTGAAGTGGGGTGCTTAGTCGCGGGTCTGGGGAGGCGTCGTTCGGCGGATCAGTCGGGGACGCGTATCGTTTCCCCGACGTGGCTCAGCGGCAGCAGTCCTGGTCCTTGGCGCGTTTTCCATATTCCCAGCAGAACAGGATCGAAGCATGACCACATCGGCGACAGGCAGTGCGTGGGTTGGCAATGGCAGTGGTGATCATGCGATGTTCGTTCTGGTTCGTCGTACTGGTTTGTCTGCTGAATCCCACTGGGGTTTACGAAATGGCGTCCGGTAGGAGTCACCTTCTCTTCGGTCTGCGTGCCTTGCCGGCCTGGTCTTTCTTGGTGGGTTTCGCATGGGTGCGGGGGTTGTCGCATGTTTCCGCTCGTGATTAATCTCGTTCTCTGCGGCTAACCTTGTCAGCTGTGACAAGCTTTCAATTCGATTCGTCGCACGTAAAGCTGGAGTCCTGGCGGGGCGTTGTCGTAGATTCTGTAAAGCTCCTTAACTGGCTCGTATCCGGCATGGTGCATGAGTAGCCGTATCCCGATGAGATAGTCTTTGAACGGTTCTTCCACCGCTTGCTTACAGCCCCGGATCTGGTCGTCCTATTGTTCGAAATACCGTGCTGGAAACTCCCGACAGAAACTCCTGGCGGAAATATGCCCAGGCATAAACGACTAACTCGGTCGGTGAGTAGCTTGGGGTCCAGTCTCTGTGTGTCTGATGGTCCCGGGGTGGTGGACAGCGGGGATTTGGAGCGTACTGTTGGTCTGGCATATTGTTGCTCAAGTTTTGCCAGGCGAATCCAGAAACTCGGTGGGTGTGGTCCGGCGACTAGGATGGGAAAATTCTTACGAATCTCCTCGACAGTTCCTTCGCTGCTGAATCGTCTCGACGGCGCTTGTAAATCCAGCCTATGCTGACCCTAGATTGGGGACTCGCTTTGTGAATCCTCTTCGTAGTATTCCATGGTGATTGTATTGAGTTGTCTCTGCGGTGTTTTGGGCACTTTCTCACTTTTTTCGGAACTTGGGCACAGCGTTTACTCTCCCAGTGGCACTCGCGACTGGATTCGTGTGTTTTATTAGCTCTGTTATTCTCTCTACACAGCCGTGGACCCAGACAAGATACCTAGACAAGACCTTCTCAATAATCCTTTTGATCAATAATAAAAAAAATTAAATTGCACATTGTGACGCCACTTTGGCCGGGGTATGGTCGCCGAGCCTGACTGCACAGAAATTTTTTTGATCTCTAGATGTGGTAGCTGAAAGAAAAGGTCTAAGTGTAATTTTTTGCGAGGTTTTCCGTCTGGGTCTTCAGGGCCGCACGTGTCTCATCGATGAGTGCTGGTCGCTGGGATCGTCTGGAGAGACTGGATCGGAGTATAACGGTCTCCAAGATCCGTAGAGGTGGCCGTATATCGTTGCAAAGTTTAATGCACCCCGTGACACGTAAATGATGACGGAGGATCATGCACTCCGAGAGACAAAAATAGCGTGAAGGATAATGCAGATGCGGACGATAATGTGCTCCGAGAGACGAGAATGCTGCGGAGGTAAGTGCGCTCTGAGTAAAGGAATATGCAGGATAATGCGCTCCGAGAAGGAAGATGTATTGTAATGTTGGTGTGTATCGCAGAGGAGTAGTACGCTCTACCACAACAGCACCGCCAAAAATACGGTGATCAGAAATGCTGATATTGACTCTAAAAGCGAGTCCAGACGGTGCTTTTATTAAAAAAGTCAGCTGGTATGCCTATGCTTTGCCGCTAGCGCATCAGGGTCACACTGGGCTTGGCGTGCTGATTGAAATGCTTGTTGATGTATATTTGTGTCGTTGGGCGTCACAACAGAAAATGTTTTTAAATGCATAGTCTTGTATTTGGCTTTCATCGGGAAAAAAAAAAAACACGCAGCGACGCACTTGGTTTTACGGGTTTATATGGTTAGAATATTCTAGACTTGCGAATCGCAGGTAAAATTGTAATTTAACTAACAACGCGTACTGTAATAACTTAATCATCTTTAAAACACACAGAAAACGTGA
>CM019042.1:36383289-36417443 GCA_009664405.1 Drosophila bifasciata | reverse complement strand
CGCCCCGCCCACTTCCCCCACAAAGGGCGCACACTGGCAGCCACAATTTTGAAAATAACAAGAAACAAAAATGCAGAATCATAGAGACAGCCCTATCTATCAGGGCCCAAATCTGAATCGGATCGGATCATTAATATATCCACAATAGACAAAAACATACGCAAAAACTTCGCTCCATCCCTTTCGCACTCACACAAAAATCGAGTCGTTTTGGTTTTTCGTATAAATGAGCGCCTCGATCTCAGAGACTATAAGAGCTAGAACAACCAAATTTGTTGCCTAGACTCCTGTGATATCGCTTCAGTGCAAGTTTATTTCAAAATTTTGCCACGCCCACTCCCGCCCCCCAAAATACGAAAATACACAATTTTAGAAGAAAGAAAAAAAAAAAATAAAATGCAGTTTTGTAGAGAATGACCATATATCTACCAGATTCCCGAATTTGGTTCAGATCGACTACTATTGTAGCCACAGATCAAAATGAATTTTCAGCTACGAGCCGTCCCTTCCAATTTGCGCCGTGTAAGTCATTTATTGGGGTTGATTGTCGCAGCAGATTCTTCACACACACACTCACGCTCAAACATGCTGCCTCAGCAGTGTAGTAATGTGTGTTGTTGTGAGAACTGATGTAGATGAAGCTTGCGATGCGATGACTGATGTAGCAAAACAAATGTATGATGTAAAAAAACTTATAAAAAAATTTGAAAATCGTTACGAATCACATGTGTGCTGACTGAGTACAGTATAAAAAAGTAGAGTCGCGGCAACAAAGACTACAAGTAATGTTCTTTCTCGTTTAGTTTACAAATTATAATGAAATGATTGAATTACAGAAAGGTAAATCTTTTTTTTTTTTTCGCCTGCTTAACCCTTCTTCGTTCTACCATTCGACCTGCTTAGGGCATTCCCTTTTTTTGCCATTGCTTAACCCTTTGTTCTGCTTGTTGTTGTGGTTCATGCCGTAACATTCCCTCCTTCGCTAATTTTGTCGCTCGACGATGTTCGCCAAACTTCTGGTTACGTCTGGATCGGCATGTTGATTTTCTGTCTTCACGTCTAACTTTGCCAGCTTAACAATTGGCCGAGTAAACAAGCCAGCTGCAGTGTGTTTCACCGAGCTGCGGGCAATCCCGTCCATAACTACTCGAAGTTCCATGATGA
Organism: Drosophila bifasciata; assembly: GCA_009664405.1. Classification (NCBI taxonomy): domain Eukaryota; kingdom Metazoa; phylum Arthropoda; class Insecta; order Diptera; family Drosophilidae; genus Drosophila; species Drosophila bifasciata. The sequence goes on along the minus strand of CM019042.1, from coordinate 36,416,279 downwards.
TGCTATTCCTCCATTGCTTCATCGTATTCTGAAGCTGTCTACAATCTGACTTGCGATGCGAAAACTCCAATCAAGCCGATCGTGCTGCGGTCGTCATTCGCTGGCATCAAACTAGTCTCTGCTTTCAGGAAGTAATTCGGTGTAAGTACGTCAGCTTTCGGATTCTCCAACACTACGTAAGTCAGGTTTCTGGAATTTAGCGTATTTTCTCTTTTTGTCAATGCAGCTGTCAACACTGGTTTTTTACATGTATCTCCTCCATTCTCTCCTCGCGCCTCCCAAATAGGATACACCTGTGGGTATGAAGGACCATCCTATTTTCGGTATTTGGTTTCAGTTCATCCTGATAACTTTTCTTTAAACTTTTTTTTTACGAGGGTTGCTATTTATGTTTTAGCCTAGGTCACTTCCCGCCATATTAGGGGCCGAAAGGTTGTTTGCATAAAAAAGTTTGGAGTTTTTGTGGACTAAACCTACATACAACTTTTAATGTACGACCACGTTTGATATCGATTTAGCAATAAATAAAAAATTTTACCTTGGCAGAAAAATGGAATTGGCGTGAACATTTTCGTGCGATTATTTTCACAACTTTCGACGTGGATTACGTAGACAAAAGAATTCATCGATGAACTAAAATTATTACACGGCGAACAAGCACCTTACTTAAGATCTAAAAAAATTTGTACATTGAGTTTTTCGTGGTCCCTGTACGCTCAGCGACTAATTCCGTGAAGGTCGTCCAAAATCAGTTGTTGTGCCACAAAAATCGTGCTGTGCAAGAACTGGTTAACAAAGATCGTCATGTCACTGATGTGTAAATTGTGTGAAGCTTTCCTCGCGAAACTCTAAGTAGTACCGACTGACGCTAAGATTTGCTCTGATCCCTTACAAAAAGGTGCTTCCCGTTGACCCTCATAATTTCCTCTCCACCAAAAAAGCAAGTTACTCAATACTGGCGTCAAAGAGAAATGATCCAAAAGCACGATCAGGTCTATTCCGGGAGTGTATATAATATCTACACACGCTATAAACCCTGAATATATTCAATGAGCCGGCCACACTGGAAGTCTCGACCAGGTTGTTTCTCCAAAAATTCCTAAACCAAAAACGTCGTCTTCGCTTCCATGTTACGATCCAACCAAATGGTATGGTCCTGTTTTTCGGCATTAATGGTCGTAAGTCCCAACCTGGCCTGTGTACGCGAAACGCTAAAAACAGTTAACCTGGTATTGGTATACAACCGATCATTTTTATTGAACGTTTGTTTATACATATCCCGTAAATGTATGAAGTACAGTTTTGTTTGATATGCGCTCACGGCGTATCGTCCAATTCTATATATGATTGACTCTCCAGCTCTTTTGAAAAAATCTGAACATCGCATATCCTTAAATGAAGTTAAATGGTGTGACCTTTCGTATGCGCGTTCAAGTTGGGTTTAATTGCTGCACTTTGACGCATTATGCCTAACGCACGAACCGACTATCCACGGGTTTGCATTTGTTGAAACTCTCGATCCCGTGAGGTTTATAGCAAAAGAAAAATTCACGTGGCACACCTGTAGAAAAGCGGGAAATGTTGTATTTGTTTTATCTGAACATATACTAAGGCTAAAGCGCCATTTCTGAAACATAGCTATGTACTACAAAACCAATGGATTATTTTAAGTTGGGTGCCTGCGTGATACATTGTTTGAAACAGTTTCAGCTCTCTGCCTAGTTCCTTTTACGTGACAAACCGGTATTGTGTTCAGAACTGTGAAAAAAGAAATTGAATTGGTTAAAATTTTATTAGTGAATCTTGACCAGGCATTTGTCACTAACGGCCTGTCGCCCTGATCTATCGGTGTAAATTACCCTTCTTGCATTTGAGGTTAAATTCATTTACTTATCCATTGTACAAAATACGCAACTTTCTACGACGATGAACATCGGCCGCCTTTCAAGACATGAAATACGACTTCAACTAAGTCCTATTCACAGCAGAAGAAAGACAAAATATAATAAGAGAAAATTCGCCTGATTGGGTACTAGCGCGAGGACATCGAAAATTGGTTTCATACAATCGTCTTCATACCCTTTTTATCCTCCCAATACGGGTGAATTACTTTTGTGATGCTGATCCGAAAATTGCGATATTTTCAACCTATGTATCACGACTATATGTCAATACGTAACACGATGCGTTAAAGTTCGTATCTACATGCTCTATCGGCTTGACTTTATGCTCTATATCGGAAAAATCAAAGTCCTGTAGAAATATTACTTACACCCACCACAGCCACTGAAACTATTGTTCGATGGAAGGAACCTGATTGCAATTGTGTGATGATTTAAACTTCATCCTTTGAATATATAACTGCTACTTTGCATGCTATCTTTGGAAGAACCATTATTCATTCGAGAAGGCGGTATTTCCATGCCGACTGTTTTACGACTCATAAAAAATACAACACACATAACCACCTACCTCACCAACACACTGAATTGCAACACGTAATAGCCCCATATCCGAACTTGGACACCTCACACCATCATTTGTGACTCAGAAGTAACACCGAACTGGCTAACAAATGCCCAGCCTTTAACTGCTCGAACGCAAATATGTAATTTGTTTAACTCGAACTTTGCCTCCTTCCGTGATGAACTGCACAAACGGTTTTGCGATTATTGCGTATCCTTCATAAACTTCAAAATACGAGGAAATTCAAGAATAGTTGCAGAGCCTTTTTTATCTCTGGGTATTGGAAAATTTCAATCACTGCCCCAATTTTTCCTCACTTGGCTTGACCGTTCCATTTTTCTTCCGATATACCCTAGAATATAACTTTTCGAAAACTTTGACACTTTGACCAATTTATTCTTAATTCGTTTTGTGTGTGACATAGCACTGGGCTTTCCCAATCATTTCAAGTCCTTCTTGAACATCTTTACTGGGATGGTTGTCCATACTGACTGCATCCTGCGCTAATAAGCTTACACCAACATTAAAACAAAATTGATAATTCATATACCGAATGGAACATACTGGAACTCATGCAATTTTGGGAAAATTGTTGATGCAATGCAAGCTGTTTGACTCCACGCAGCGTGCACAATGACACATAAGAAATCCAATGTGAAGCACTTAACTTGCACACTGAAGGATCCCTCGAGAACACATAACATCTTTGGCGGCTTTGAAAAAATTATTGGCAGGCGATTTTCGTTTAACGCCGCGAGTAATTCCCCGTGGAACATATGCAGATGAATTTAATATTTGCCTGAAGGCATCTACCTTTAAAAATAACGTAAAAAACATATCGCTAACCACTAATATGAGAGTTCAACTTCAAAATGATTCAAAGTGCTGCACAATTTTCCAAACAATTGTTAGCTGCATGGAAATGGAAAAGTCCCAGTTGATGGTACATCTGGATTAATTACTCTTACCAACGACTTTGCCGATTTGTAGACTCTCAATTAGATCTTATTGAAAAAAATGTTTTCCCAAACATTGTGAGAATTATCAGAATCATGCTTGTTAAGTCAACGAGCAATTCTTGCCGCAAAAATTATGATGTACACGCACTGAATTTCACAATTCAATTCAAAATTGCTTGACATACAAATCCGTTGATTCCATAACAAATCCCGATGATGTAGTAAATTATCCAGCGGAGTTTTTGAACTCTCTGTAGCTACCAGGATTTCCACCACATAAATTGCAACTCAAAGTTGGTACAGTTATTATGACATTGCGTAATTTGAATCATCCGAAAAAGCTTTGCGGTACGGTACTTTCGGGTAAAAAGACTAATTGAGGGATTTGATTGAGGGAACTATTATTAACGGAAAAGTACGCAGGTGAAAATGTATGTATTCCTCGAATACCAATGATTCCGACTAATCTTCCGTTTTGACTTCAAACGATGCAATTCAGTTCGGCTTTGTGCCCGCAATGACAATTAACAAGTCGCAAGGCAAATCGCTTAGTGTTTGCTGGGATTAATTTAGAAAATCATTGTTTTTCACATGGGCAGTTATACGTTGCGTGTTCACGGCCATTGTTTTGAAACCATCCGCTTTGTTTGTGTTAACGTCAGACCACGACTCTACTTTTTATACCCGTACTCAGTCAATTATGCCACATGTGATTTATGTGGAATTTCTAAAATCGTTTTATAAGTTTTTTACATCTTGATTTGTTTGCTACGTTCATCTACATCTACTTCATCTACATCATTCTCCAACCAACACACAACAACACACGTAAACTGCACGAGGCAGCATGTTTGAGCGTGAGTGTGTGTGTGGAGAGAATCTTGCTGCGACAATCAACCCCAATAAATGAATTTATGTTTCAGGGATGGGGGAAATTGCTTCTGAAAATTAATTTGATCATTGTGGCTACAATAAACTTTCCGATCTGAACCAAATTTTAAATCTTCGGGAATCTGTAGATATGGTCATTCTCAAAAACTGCATTTTTTTTTTTTTCTATCTTCAAAATTGTGGATTTTTCGTCTTTGTGGTGGCGGAAGGGGGCGGGGAAATTTTGAAATACAATTTGTTCAGGTTTAATTCACGGGAATCTTGGCAAAAATTTGCTTGCTCTAGCTCTATAGTCTCTGAGATCCAGGCGACACAAAATACAAAAAACCAAATCGACTCGATTTTTGTGTGTGAGTGCGAAAGAGGGAGCGAAATTTTTTTCGTATATTTTCCTCTATTGTGGCTATATATTAATGATCCGATCCGGTCAGATTTGGGCCCCTGATAGATATGGACTGCCTCCTATGACTCTGCATTTTCGTTTTTCTGTTCTCTTTTAAAATTGTGGACGCCACAGATGTGCGCCCTTTGTGGGGGCGGAAGTGGGCGGGGCGAAATTTTGAAACATTTTTCTAGGAGTGAGATATCACATCAGTTTGGAAAAAGATTTGGTCCCTCTAGCTCTTATAGCCTGAGCAATGGGCGACAAAACAAGACGGACAACAGACGGACAGACCTTAATTACCACAAATACATATACCCTTTTACTCTTCGAGTACGGGTATAAAAAAATGTGGTTTACCAAAGAGCACTTCAATGAAACGATAATTTGCGAACACGTATAACGCTTCGATTCAGTATTTACTTTGGTTTCACTTTCATTTACTAGAGAAGTTCAACTAAATAACACTTCATTTTTGTAATCGAAATGAATTCATTACTGTTGTGAAATGAAATACAATTTTTCCTTTTCAAATATAAAAACAAACAAAAAATTGTTGAAGATATATGAAGATATTTTAATCACCAAAACGAAATGTACATAAAAAACGAAGAATCTGGGGCGAAACGCAGTTCGCCGGGTTTGCTAGTATAGTATATATTGCGGCTCTCGCTCAATAATTCAAAAATTTTTTTCACAGGTGTTTCGGGTGGATAACTAGGTTTTTAGTTTACAAATTATAATGAAAATGATTGAATTACAGAAAGGTAAATCTTTTTTTTGCCATTCGCCCGCTTAACCCTTCGTTCTCCATTCGACCTGCTTAGGGCATTCCCCTTTTTGCCATTGCTTAACCCTTGTTCTGCTTGTTGTTGTGGTTCATGCCGTAACATTTCCCTCCTTCGCTAATTTTGTCGCTCGACGTGATGTTCGCCAAACTTCTGGTTACGTCTGGATCGGCATGTTGATTTTCTGTCTTCACGTCTAACTTTGCCAGCTTAACAATTGGCCGAGTAAAAACAAGCCAGCCGCAGTGTGTTTCACCGAGCTGCGGGCAATCCCGTCCTTAACTACCGAAGTTCCGATGATGCTATTCCTCCATTTAGCTTCATCGTATTCTGAAGCTGTCTACAATCTGACTTGCGATGCGAAAACTCCAATCAAGCCGATCGTGCTGCGTCGTCATTCGCTGGCATCAAACTAGTCTCTGCTTTCAGGAAGTAATTCGGTGTAAGTACGTCAGCTTTCGAAACACTACGTAAGTCAGGTTTCTGGAATTTAGCGTATTTTCTATTTTTGTCAATGCAGCTGTCAACACTGGTTTTTATACCCGTACTCGAAGAGTAAAAGGGTATATTGTATTTGTGCTAAAAGTGGATGTGTGTAAATATAGAAGGAGTACTTTTGACCATATAAAGTATATATATTCTTGATCAGCATCAATAGCCGAGTCGATATAGCCCTGTCTGTCCGTCCGTCTGTCCGTCTTGTTCGTCGCCCATTGCTCCGAAGGCTAAAAAGAGATAGAGCCACCAAATTTTTTTCCGACTGATGTGTTCTCTCACCCTAGAAAAAAAAGTTTAAAATTTCCGCCCCGCCCACTTCCGCCCCCAAAAGGCCGCATATCTGTTTGTCCACAATTTTGAAAATAACAAAAAAAAAACTAAAAATGCAGAATCATAGAGACAGCCCATATCTATCAGGGGCCCAAATCTGAATCGGATCGGATCATTAATATAGCCACAATAGAGGCAAATATACGCAAAAACTTCGCTCCATCCCTTTTCTTTACTCACACAAAATCGAGTCGATTTGGTTTTTGTATTTTGTGTAGCCTGGATCTCAGAGACTATAAGAGCTAGAGCAAACCAAACTTTTGGCCAAGACTCCTGTGATACCAAACCTGAACTAGTGTATTTCAAAAAATTTCGCCCCGCCCCTTCCGCCCCCACAAAAAGACGAAAAATCCACAATTTTGAAGATAGAAAAACCAAAAATGCAGTATCATAGGAAATGATCATATCTACCAGATTCCAGAATTTGGTTCAGATCGGATCATTATTGTAGCCACAATGATCAAATCAAATTTTCAGCTACGAGCTGTCCCCCTTCCACTTTGCGCCGTAAGTCATTTATTGGGGTTGATTGTCGCAGCAGATTTTCACACACACACACTCACGCTCAAACATGCTGCCTCGTGCAGTGTACGTGTGTTGTTGTGAGAACTGATGTAGATGATGTAGATGTAGATGTCGATGACAATTGTAGCAAAAAATGTAAAATGTAAAACTGATAAAACATTTTAAAAATTCCACATAAATCACTGAGTACGGGTATAAAAGTAGAGTCGCGTTCGAAGCGACTCCGTACGTTCTCTCTCGTTTTACATGTATCTCCTCCATTCTCTCCCTCGCGCCTCCCAAATAGGATACACATGTGGGTATGAAGGACCATCCTATTTTTCGGTATTTGGTTTCCAGTTCATCTGATAACTTTTTCACTTTAAACTTTTTTTACGAGGGTTTGCTATTTATGTTTTAGCCTAGGTCACTTCCAGCCATATTAGGGCCGAAAAGGTTATTTGCATAAAAGTTTGGACGTTTTGTGGACTAAACCTACATACAACTTTTTAATGTACGACCACGTTTGATATCGATTAACAATAAATAAAAAATTTACCTTGGCAGAAAAATGGAATTAGGCCGTGAACATTTTCGTGCGATTATTTTTCACAACTTTCGACGTGGATTACGTAGACAAGAATTCATCGATGAACTAAAATTATTACACGGCGAACAAATTACTTACTTAAGATCTAAAAAAAATTTGTACATTTAGTTTTTTCGTGGTCCCTGTACGCTCAGCGACTAATTCCGTGAAGGTCGTCCAAAATCAGTTGTTGTGCCACAAAAATCGATGCTGTGCAAGAACTGATTAACAAAGATCGTCATGTCACATACCGTGAGATAGAGGCTTCCTTGGACATTAGTATGACGACCATCAATAAGATTTGCCATGATCCCCTGGGCATAAAAAAGGGTTCCCCGTTGGACCCCCATTATAAATTTAACAATCCACCATAAAAAGCCGCGTGTTGATTGGTGCAAAGAAATGATCCAAAAGTACGATCATTGGTGTTTTAAAAAAAAGTGTATATAATATCTACACAGGTGACGAATCCTGAATATATTCATACGAGCCGGAAACAAAACAACAATCGACCACTTTGTGGTCTTCCAAAAAAAACCAAAACCAAAAAAGTTGTTCGCTTGCAAAGCACATCGAAGCAAATGGTGGCCTGTTTTTCGGCATTAATGGTCATGTGTAAACAGTGGCCTTAGAGAAACGTAAAACAGTTAATTCTTATTGGTATACAACCATTTATTTGCCAGAAGTTTTCGGTGAATTCGAAAAATTAACAAAAAGACACGAATCCATCTTCACCATACCAATGTTAGCTCTCACTAATCGGCACAGACAAAGGCAGCTTTGAAAATTGGTTTAATCGAATGCAAAAGTAAATTAATTACCAAAGAGAATATTATGAGAAATAATAAAACCATTTTCAGACGCCTAAGTTGGTGTTTTTTCATAGTTAGGCAAAAATATAAATAGCAACCCTCGTAGTAATCGGCTCATTTCTCTAGTGTTTTTCCTTGACCGACACGATCCCGTAACGGGCTACAAACATATTCAGCATTAATCGAATGTGTACTGTTCGATGTGTACTGCTCTCAAGGTAACTCAAAAATAACCGACCCATAGTTTCTCGCGTAGTCGGTCGATACCTGTGTTTGTTAAGGGTAGTTCGTTCGAGTGTTAGCCCTTCCGGAGGTAGGTACCATCTTCGGCCCCTCTGAAAGCGCTCTTTTCTTGCAACACTTTTGGCAAGTTTTCGATGTGGCACGAACTCTTGCTCTCAGTCGTAATATGTGCTGCAACTGTCGCATCTCCTTGACCACTATCTCAGTAATTTGACGCTGAATCTTCCGATGAAAATAATCTATGTATAAGAAGATAAGTGATGTATTTTCCGCATGGTAGAATTACTGTACGTTTCAGGTTCGTTGCGCGTATTCTTAATACACCTGCATCATCAAGATATAACGATAGCTTATAGATCGAACTTTTCTTACTCATGCTGCTGCCTTGCCGTTGGAGATTTCCTTCATTTCCATCAATGTAGTAAGCCTCTTCTTGGGCCATCCGGTAGAAAACGTGTAACTAGTTTTGCTTCCTCCGACACTAAAGCCGTTTTGGATATGTTGGTTAAATCCCAGATGCATACCGCATCTCAGGCTCTAAGCTTCTCCCACTTGCTTAAGCGAGATATATTTGGTATCCTGCTGATCAGCGTCATCGGCGTCTCTTGCGAATTTAGTGTGTTCTTTGATATATTTACGCCTACCGCGTCTACTGAGAAACTCTATTTTATTGGCTCGTCTAGCTGTGGATGGTTATCAAAAATAAATTCATTACTCGCGAGCTTGCCGGCCCGTAGCCCTTTCTGCGGCCATAAACAGACCTCCCTGCTTGGACTTGAAGGAAATAAACTCTGAGTCTCTGAGCATACGCGTTGGAGTGTGATAGAGAGCTAGAGGGAACCTCTAAATGGGTTTCTTTATTGTGGCTATAATAATGATTCGGGTATATTAGGATATATATTAGGATCTGATATATTAGGATTTTTCTATGATTCTGCCTTTTCTGTTTTCTGTTATATTCAAAATTAATGTACGTCTTTTTGTGTGGGCGAAAGAGGCGGGGAAATTTTTTTCACTTGTTGCAGTGAGATATCACGTGTCTAATAGACTCTGAGCACTAGGCGCTGAACAAGTCGGAAAGATAGTCATGGCTATATCGACTCGGCTATTGATGCTGATCAAGAATATATATACTTTTTGGGGGTCCGTGTATTGTACACAAATACAATATATGTATGTACCCCTTATCTCTTCGAGTTCGGTTATAAAGGAAGTTTATTTTGCAGATGTCTACAAAATTTATTATTGGTTGGCATATCCTGGCTATGACATAATATATGTCTAATATTAATTAAAACAACATCTTTAATTCTTATAATATTTATATATTTTCTATAGTTTATAAATAAAACAGTTTCTCCGATAAGGAATCTGCAACATTCCGCTGAATACTTTTGTCCAATGAGGTAAGCCAACTTATGAGCATACTGAAACAAAACATATATATATATTATCAATATATTCGAGAGAAATTCTTCCTTACTGGCCCGAATATTGTGACTATTTAATTTAATTTAAATGTTTGTTTGCATTCAATTTGTGTTTACATATTTGTGTTAGTTGACTGAGTTATAAAAACGGATAAGAGCAACAATAACCACACTGGAATAAACACAATATATACAGATATTCTCCGGTTTTCGTTAATTTATGCGATTGCGATTTTGGAACAATTCATTAAAATTAAAATTAAAATTTTGCCATCGATAATGTTTTACCCCCAAATTGTTTTGCGAAATTTATCTTGAAAAAAAACTCTATGTTTAGTTAGAAACGCAAAATTTTTTAGTTAAATATGCTATCGTTATGACAATCGTATTATATTATACCAAACAAAACAAACGAGAAGGAACGTTGCGTCGCAGCTATCGCGACACTACTTATATATACATACTCAGTCAGTACACAAGTGTAAATATTTGATCAGTTTTTAAATTTGTATTTTTTTTTTGCTACATTTTTAATCTACATCTACATCACTTTTCGCAACAACATGCCATTTTGTTCTCCGCATACACTGCAGGAGGCAGAGTGTGTGAGCGAGACAGAGAATGAGTAGGGGCATACAGCGACTAAGGGTAGGTGGCTAGCAACTCAAAATTCATTTGAGCACTTTGGCTATAATAATGATCCGATATGAACCAGGTTTATTAATCTGGTAGATATGGTTATTCTCTATGACACTGCATTTTCAGTCTTCAAAATTGTGGACTTTTGTTTGTTGTGTAGGCAGAAGGAAAGGCGAAATTTTTAAATACACTTGTAGCTGTGAAATATCACATGAGTCTGAAACTCTTACAAGAAACCATAAGCGAAGCCGATATTGTCAACCGCAGGTTGAGGAATGGGCCAAGGCTGGGATAATTCGACGTTCATCATCAAATTTCGCCAGTCGTAAAAGTAATTGTCAAGAAAAAAGGATGGGAGCAACAGAGTCTGCGTGGACTATCGTCAGTTAAATAAGATGGTCTTAAAGGATTGTTTCCCCGTTCCAATCGTTAAAGATGTGCTGGAATAACTCGAAAATGCGAAAATGTTCATCATCATGGACTTAGAAAATGGATTCTTTCACGTTCCTGTGCAAGAAAGCAGCAAGAACGTCGTTTTAACGAAGCAAGGCCCCTTTGAGCTCAACCGCGCGTCTTTTGATTTTGCAATTCGCCAGCCGTTTTGATCCGTTTTATTGGTTATGTATTTCAAAACCTCATACATGAAAACATTTTTATCTGTACATGAACGATTTATTTATACACGTCGAAACTGCCGGCGAATGACTGGGGAAGCTGAAGAAGGTTTTTGATGCAGCAGCTGAATACGGGCTGAAGATGAAGTGGAAGAATTGCCGATTCCTGCAGTCCACCATTACGTTTTTGGGCCATCAGGTTGAAGGAGGTGAAATCAAGCCTGGACAGGAGAAAACCAAAGCCATCAGAAAGTTCCCGATGCCGCAAAACATCAAGTCTGTGCAGTCATTTTTAGGAATAACTGGTTTTTTACGTAAATTTATAAAAAAGCGTAGCAGGAGGATACGATGATCAAAGCAGTTTCCGAAATTCTCAAGAGTAACCCATATGACATTTTTTAAATTGAAGGCGGGTCTTGTGTACAAGGTTGTGCAAGCCACGGATTTGCTGGGGATACCGAAATCACTAGAGAGATAAATAATAACCGAGGCTCACAACGCAGGACACTTTGCCGCTCAAAGAGTCATTGATCCCTGCAGATCATTGGAAACTGTATGAAATGCATAATTTACAACAAAAACGCTGGGAAAAAAGGAAGGAGTTTTGCATCAAATCGACAAGGGATCAGAGCCGCTTCATACTCTACATGTGCATCACCTGGGACCGATGGATGCTACTTCAAAGCAGTACAAGTACATCTTCGCGATGGTGGATAGCTTCAGCAAGTTCGTATGAATATCCCACGAAAACAGCAGGCGCAGACAGTTCTCAAAAAGTTAAGGGAATGGACAGATTTCTTTGAAAAAATCCGGCTCGTATTGTAAGCGATCTTGGAGCAGCATTTACTTCTTCTAGTTTTGAGGACTTTGTGAAGGAAGAGAACATCGAGCACGTTAGGAGTACCACAGGGGTAACAAGAGGAAATGGACAAATCGAACGCGTAAACCGATATATTCTGAGCATCATTTCCAAATTGTCGTCGGAGGAATCTGGAAGATGGTATAAGTTCGTACCCCGAGTGCAGAGGGCTATTAATAGCACTATTCATGGATCTACCAAGCGTTGTGTCCATTAGAGCTGATGATGGGTGTTAAAATGCGTTGTGGACCAGATAGCGATATTCTTCAGCTGATAGAAAAGGAGATGGTTGATAATTTTGATGACGAAAGACAGAAGATGCGACACGAAGCAAAAGAAAACATTTAGCAGGCCCAGGATGGCAGGCGAATTCTTTGGACCTTACGAAATAACCAACGTGAAACGAGGCGGTCGCTATAATGTTCGAACGGCAGCAGACGTCGAAGGACCAATCAATACGACCACGAGCAATGATAAAATGAAACTAAGCATTTTTTCGGCAGAAAACGAGGACGCATGGTCATCAGGAACTGATCACTAATCAGGATGACCGAATGTTACAGGGGAGTGAGCGAGTCGGCCCACTAAAAGGAGCATTGGTTAGCAGCAGAGCAGCAGCGGTAACAGTAGATGAACAGCCGTAACAGCAGATAAACAGCAGATAAGCAGAAGCAGAGAAGCAAGAAAGGGAAGTAAGAAAAAGATCGAAGCAGCAGCAGTAGCGTGGAACAGTCGAGGCAGAAATAAGCCGCTATAAAAGTAGTTACAGAAGCATAATTATTCTTACAAATACCTGTGCACCGTGATTTAATAATATCAAATAAACTATACCTAAATAATATCTTACCTTAGTAATACCTTAGTAAAATGGCTATATGTGCAATGCTTTGAAAGGCGTTTTTTTTCAACACCTATTTTTTGATTTATTTAAACCGAGTTCTGCTTTGATTTTGTTGTAGATCATCATGTCTTCAGTTGCTAACTGACGACGATTTATGTGGTAAAATCCATCTGAATCTTTTAAAAATTTCGAAATAGTAGGCATTTTCAACTAAAATTGCAATTTTATGTAATATTTGCGCTGGTTTGATGCAAAATTGAGTGCTTGCGTACTAAATCAATCTGCTTGTCACTTTTACTTAAAAGATGCTAACACAGCCACATATAGCCATTTTCTACGTACAGCTCGACTTTGATCTCTTATTTAAGGTAACGGTACCACGAATTAAGTTCAAAGAAGACGAGAATTTACAGTAACAGCGCACAAAAAATAAGAGATAAGAACTGCATGTTCAAAACAAAAAAGCAGCTATTACTTTTAAAGAAAAATTGAAAACAAATTTTGCACATATAGCCATTTTACTAAGGTATATGTACTATATATACTGGGGTCGGAAGGCTGTCCGCCATTCTGGTTGTACAGGGGGAATAACGGATGGCGGGCTGTTTCGCCATTCCTGTACACTCTTACGGCGGGTAGGGTTGCTCCGGGCTAGGGCTTGCCTTAATCGATCGCGAGCGAACCGTCACCGACTGTAACTGTACACACCGATGGAAGTGCGATTATACTCGAGAGGGCGGCTGTTAACAGGTCCTGGCACGGTCAAGTCTATGCCACGGATTCTGGCTAATGGTAGTCGGCCGGACAGAAGAAAACTCTCCAGGAATTTACCCCCAATGGTCGAGGGGGTGTTCGGTCGCTAGTATGCGAACTCTGGATACCTTCCGACCTCATGTTTAAATATGTCTTCCCGGGCCACGAGAATGGCTCAGGGGACTAACCCCTTCCCGCCTACTTGTGGGTAAGTAGTGTATTAATGCCGGTTTCAAATCAATTAATCATTCTTATTTTGACAGGTGGGGGTGGGGGGTGATTAATGATCGTTAAAAGTGACAGGTGGGGGGGGGGGGAGGTAGTGATTAATGGTTAATTATGGTAAAAGGGTCAGGTGGGAGGTGGGGGGGAGGTAGGGATTGATCGTTAATTATGGTAAAAGGGTCAGGTGGGAGGTGGGGGAAGGCAATTAACAATCGTTAGTTACGGTAAAAGGGTTAGGTGGGAGGTGGGGAAGACAATTAAAAGCATTAGTTACGGTAAAAAAGGTTACATTCATATAGGTGATACCCCAGGCGGTGTTTTTGATCCCAGAGATCTCAAAAGGGTCATCGGTATCCCACCCGAAGGCGTTTTCGTGACCTAGATAAATAAAAAGGTTCATAGCTACTTGTAGGCACAGGTGCGGTTTTGTTTATCAGCTACTCTCGGTTACACTACTATGGTATTAGGTGGGGAGGGGTAATTAATGACCCATAAATATCAAAAGGGTTCACATGCTCATGCGTAAGTGGTTCACACGGTGATAGGTGGCGGGAGGGGTAATTAATGACCAATGTGCTTGCACGATCATGTTTACACACACACATCTTATTAACGATCGGGCGGGTGGACTAGTATCAATGGGGCACACGTGCTCATGCGTAAGTGGTTTACTGGATTGGGGAGGGGGGAGTGTGCTTGCACGATCATGTTTCTCATGCGTGCACATGCGTAACGGTGGTAAAGTAGCTATCATCGCCATCGGTGGTTTTGTTTAACAGGTTCTCTTGTGTGTCTAAAGATATTAATTGATAGATTTTCCCAGGCTAAAGAGTGGGTAATAAAGAAATGTGTTGAAGATGTGTACCTTGGTGGTTTTCTTTTTAACAGGTACTCTTGTGTGTGTCTGAAGATATTAATTGATTGATTATTCATGGCTAAAGAGTGGGTAATACAGAAATGTGTTGAAGATGTGTACCTTTGTTTACACTCACACCTGATCACTAACAACCCAGATAACCAGATCTTAGCGGTTAGATGAGATGTTACGTCACTAGATTGCTAGCGATGGAGGGAAGAGGGGGGTATGTGTATTTGGTGCAACCTGTTTTTGGCTTTTGCTACGCATTCAAAAGGAAAGAAGGTAAGAACAAAAATGCATTAGAATTTTTCTTTTGTTTTTGTATACAAGTATTTGTTTATTTAGAGAATTGTATTACAACTGGTTTTGTATTTCATCAGATATGTTTATGTATGTATGTATGTATGTATGTATGTATGTATGTATGCATGTGTGTGTGTGTATCTATTTTCTAGTTTTTGTAATCAAACGTTTATGTAGCTTGTAATATTTTGAAATTAAATCCTTAGCATCTGCCCGATCTCTTACAATGTGGTGGCAGCTACACACTAAATTGCTAGGGAGGGAGGGATTTCCCCGCACAGAATACCTTTTTGTTAGGTAGTCAAAGAACGTTCTATCGTATTTTTTTTATTCAGATTCAAGGTCAAATATACCATCGAGCTGGCTCTTTGTTACCTTTCGAGAACGCGTACCACCAATTTTGGCAATTATATTTTATCGGGAACGCGGAAGACGAAGCTGATAGTCGGTGTGCCATTATTACCAACACGCGAAAAAAATGGTTTTCGATTTGCAAGATATGTTCCATCAGCATAACAAATTGGTTCAGTTATTCAAAACTTCTCCTGATTGAATGCCATCGGACGATAATAAAATTGTTATTCGAGCTGATAAAACACCGGGTGGTCAACATGCAAGGCGTATCAATGCACAAACAGTTGACGAAGTGGTAATAGTCATAGTTGGTGACCAATATAATAATCGTGACATTGTGCTTCATCGTAGAAATGAGCAACTTGACCGTGTATCCGAGACTCATCGCCGTTATGATGCATTACAATATCAGATATTGTTTTGGAGCGGCCAAGATGGCTATCATTTCAACATTAAAATGATAAATTCAGTTAACGGTAAATTGATGAATAATTTATGATCGATTTATATTTTAATTGAAATTAAATTTAATTGAATTGTATGTTGAGAAGGAAAAAAGAAAGTTAGTGCTATGAATTATTACGCATACAGGCTGTAGATACCACACAATCCAGACAACCACATATTGAAGTGTCCAGCACTTTTTCACCAGTATATTGTTGACATGTATGCACAAATTTTATCGGAACTGTTGAATTTCCTTCGATTCAACCAAACCAAAATACGTTCCGAAGAGTATGTTCATTTGCGTGATGCTATTTACATCGATGGAACTGCACAAAACGTTGGAAGTAAGATAATATTACCGTCATCGTATGGTTGAAGGAAATGCTCCAAACGTTTTCCAAAAAATTTGGTCTCCGATACAGTGACGGGCAACGATGGATATTCCGAATATCAGCATCGATCAACTGAAGATAATGATCATTCGGTAAGTTTGAGAGTTCAAAATCAAGATTTGAAAATTGATAATCGTTGGGTTGTGAGATATATTTAAAGATTTATAAAGCGCACATAAACGTAGAGGTCTGCATTTCAGTTCAATCTATTAAATACATTTGCAAGTACATCCACAAAGGAAGTGACATGGCTGTTTTGGAACAGTTGCTAATGTTACCGATGAAATCACTCAATTTCAAATGGGGAGATACATCAGTTCAAATGAACATAATCATTTCCGCTCCATGATAGGCATCCAACTGTAGTTCATTTAGCTGTTCATCTTGAAAACGGTCAACGCGTTTTTCACACCCGGAAATGCAATGCGAAGAGCTGCGCAACCACCAGCACCAACTTTAACTGCATTTTTTTTTTGCGTTGTGTCAAGCAGATGATTTTGCGAAAACATTGCTTTACGCTGAAGTACCCGAATACTATACGTGGAATAATTCGTCAAAGGTTTTTCAAAGGCGAAGACGCGGAGAAGCCGTTTATGGTAAGCCAAAATTGTTTCACTCAGATTCGATAGGACGAATTTAAACAGTTCAGCCTAATAATCAATCCTAATATTATTTGCTATTGTTGAGAATAAATGTTCGTGGACCAACATCATTTGAATCTATTCGAACTGTTGATGAAGAATTGTGTGGGACGTATCGCAAAGCATGCGAACGATTGAATTTGCTTGAGAATGACATGCATTGGGATCTTACACTTGCAGATGCAGTATTGTCATCAAGTCCACATCAAATTCGGACACTTTTCGCAATTATTATTGCCACGTGCAGTCGAGCAAAGCCAACCAAATTGTAGCAAAAACATTAAAATCATTTGTCAGAGGATTTTTTCGATTGCGCCGTCAAACGGGCGATATAAACCAGGACTATACGCTGGAAATTTACAACGAAGCATTGATCGCTATTGAATACCTTTGCTTGATAATGGCATGCAAAGCATTAGCTCAATTAGGTATGACAGCGCCTAATCGTAAAATACAAGACCTTTTCAACAAAGAACTGGAGCGTGAACAACAGTATGATCGTGCCGAGCTTAATGCGTTTGTGCAAAACAATGAGCCAAGGTTAAATATCAATCAAAGACCAATCAATCGGCTTACGACCAATTATTTCGAGCTATCGAAGAACAACATGGTGGACTGTTCTTTTTGGATGCAGCTGGAGGTACCGGAAAAACATTTGTAATTTCGAATTTTTTGGCTTCCATCCGAGCACAAGGTAGAATCGCATTGGCTCTGGCTTCGTCAGGCATCGCTGCCCTTAAGTTGCCCTTGAACATGCAGGCTGACGATAATCCTACATGCAACATTTCAAAAAGATCTGCAATGGCGAGAGTGCAGCAGCAATGCTCTCTTATTGTATGGGATGTACAATGGCAAACAAGAAGTCACTGGAAGCACTAAATCGTACATTGAAAGATATTCGTGGAGATAATCGATTGTTTGGTGGTGCATTGATATTGTTAGCAGGTGATTTCAGACAAGTCAAACAAGGAACTGCTGCTGATGAAATTAATGCGTGTTTGAAAACATCTCATTTGTGGCAGTCTGTAAAAACACTTAGATTGACTACAAATGTACGTGTTCAATTGCAAAATGATGCTTCAGCAGATTTGTTTTCCAGTCAACTGACTCTTAATGTTAGGAATACTTCGAAGGAATACTTGATTTAGAGTGTGTTTCCAAATCTGTACTATAAATTTGTAGAAAAAAAAAAATGCGTGTATGCTTCTCAAATTTGGTCTAAAAATGTGTTTTTTTAAACGTCTATTTCATTTCATTTTGTGTCATTCTGTAACAGAACATTTTATGTTAGATTTTTTTTTTTTTAGAACTTTTTTGTCAAACATTGTTTTCTGAAAAATTGTAATCTAATATATTAAAAAAAGTCGGGTTTTCTTATTGACGTAATAACTCCAGAACGCACGAACCGATTTGCACGGTTTTGCATTCGTTGGAAAGGTCTCGAGCTCCGTTAGGTTTATAGCAAAAGAAAATTCACGAAAAATTTTAAAAAGAAAAGCGGAAAATGCATTTGTATTATCTACTATATACTACATACAGCGCCATCTCTGATACATTGCATGTACTACAAACCAATATTTTAAGTAGGCGCCGGTGCGTGATACATTGTTTGACAGCTACTCATTGTTCTCTGCTCAGTTAATTTCATGTAACAAACAGGTATTGTGTTCACTGTGAAAACGAAATGAAAAAAAAAAAAGTTATTCGTTTCCTCACATTTCAATTGGAAACCATCAAATCAATGACGTGTATTGTGAAAATTGTTATTCAATTTGAAAATAAGGCATTTGTCTTTAAGGTGGTAAGTTGAACTGTGTAAATTATGTGGATCGTGCATTTAGAGGTTAAAGTGGACAGAGTCCACAGTCCAAAATGCCTAAAGGACGACGATGCGAACATCGGCCGCCGCACAAGACATGCAAGCCAGCAACAAGTGCAATCACAGAACTTAAGCGAAGAAAGACAAAATATAATAAGAGAAAATTCCCGATTGGGGCAACGCGTGAGGACACGAGGTCATTGGTATCATACAATCGCTTGGCATTCCAATATGATCCCACTGCGAACTACAGTGATGATGAAAATTTAGATAATGGACCAATGACGTTAAAGTTAAAAAGAGAAACGGCTGGATTGTGCTGCGCAAGTGGAAAAGTCAAACTGGATCCATTACTTACACCACCACAGCCACTGAAACCATTGTTCGATGGAAGTGATCCCGATTCCAGCCATTTTCTTCAACACATCCTTGAATACAATAACTGCTTTCGCATGACTTTCTTTGGAGCTAATATCATTCGAGAAGGCGACTTCATTCCGACTTGCAAAGTAAAAGATACAACACACATAACCCCAATCACTCACACCAACACAATGAATTGTGTTGTGTACACCATCACACGATCAGAAGTTACTCCGTATTCTTCAACAAATGATTGTTTGCAATTACAGATACAATGGTGCCAACACCAGATGAACCGCATCAATTTCTGCAAATATATTTCATTTCGTCGATGGTGGATCAGCTGAATGTGCGGTGCAATATACAGGAACACAACAGTTTAAGAGACGAATTATTGAACAGTTGCAAAGCATTTTTCACGCTAATAATGCTGTGAATAATAATACTGGTAATCTTTTCTTCCTGGACGCACCTGGAGGAACAGGGAACAAATTTGTCATTTCATTGATTTTGGCCACTATTCGATCAAGATGTGACATAGCTTTGGCGTTAGCATCATCTGGAATTGCGCACATTCTGCGCTTAAGTTGCCACTCAATTTAAACAAAATTGATACTCCAACATGCAATATTTCCCGATCCAGTGCATTGGGAAAATTGTTGATGCAATGCAAGCTCATTGTTTGGGATGAGTGCACAAAGGCACATAAGAAATCACTTGAAGCACTTAACTTCACACTGAAGGATCTTCGGTGAAATAACAACATCTTTGGCGGCTTGATGAAATTATTGCCAGTAATTCCCCGTGGAACGCCTGCAGATGAATTGAATGCTTGCCTGAAGGCATCACCTTTATGGAATAACGTAAAAACATTATCGCTAACCACTAATATGAGAGTTCAACTTCAAAATGATCAAAGTGCTGCACAATTTTCCAACAATTGTTAGCTGTTGAAATGGAAAAGACCCAGTTGATGGGAAATCTGGATTAATTACTCTTACCAACGACTTTTGCCGATTTACAGACTCTCAATTAGCTCTTATTGCAATTGCAATTATTGAATTATCAGAATTATGCTTGGTTAAGTCAACGAGCAATTCTTGCCGCAAAGAATAATGATGTACACGCACTGAATTTCACAATTCAATCAAAAATTGCTGGCGATTTGGTGACATACAAATCTGTTGATTCCATAACAAATCCCGATGATGTAGTAAATTATCCAACAGAGTTTTTGAACTCTCTGAGTTACCAGGATTTCCACCACATAACTTGCAACTCAAAGTTGGTACAGTTATTATGATATTGCGTAATTTGAATCCACCGCGACTTTGCAACGGTACTCGACTTTCGGTAAAAAGACTTATGTCGAATTTGATTGAGGCAACCATTATTAACGGAAAGTACGCAGGTGAAAATGTATGTATTCCTCGAATACCAATGATTCCGACTAATCTTCCGTTTGACTTCAAACGATTGCAATTTCCAGTTCGCCTTGCGTTCGCAATGACAATTAATAAGTAGCAAGGCAAATCGTTTTGTGTGTGCAGGATAAATTTAGAAAATCATTGTTTTTCACATGGGCATGGGAAACCATCCGCTTTGTTTGTGTTAACGTCAGACCAAAGAACAAAAATGTGGTTTACCAAAGTGCACTTCAATGAAACGGATAATTTGCGAACACGTATAACGCTTTGATTCAGTATTTACTTTGATTCACTTTCATTTACTTAGAGAAGTTCAACTAAATAACACTTCATTTTTGTAATCGAAATGAACTCATTACTGTTGTGAAATGAAATAAAATTTTTCCTTTTCAAATATAAAACAAACAAAAAATTGTTCTGCATCTTTTAATCACCAAACGAATTGTTACATAAAAACGAAGCCATCTGGTGGCGAAACGGAGTTCGCCGGGTTTGCTAGTAGAATATAGAATATAGATATATGAAGCACATATAAAGTTATTACCTAGACTCTGCAACAACAGCAACAACAACAACAAGAACAATACCAGTTCCAGCATCCACTAAAAACAGCTCCAGAACCAACTACAACAGCTCCTGCATCAGCTAAACAGCTCCAAAACCAGGTACAACAGCCTCAAAAAACAGCTCCTGCATCAGCTAAACAGCTCCAAAACCAGGTACAACAGCCTCAAAACAACTCGTGTATCAGCTAAACAGCTCCAAAACCAGGTACAACAGCCTCAAAAACAGCTCCTGCATCAGCTAAACAGCTCCAGAACCAGCTACAACAGCCTCAAAAACAGCTCGTGTATCAGCTAAACAGCTCCAGAACCAGGTACAACAGCCTCAAAAACAGCTCGTGTATCAGCTAAACAGCTCCAGATCCAGCTACAACAGCTTGTGTATCAGCTCCTGTACAGTACCTGATCCAGCACCTGTTCCACAACCAGAAGAAACATGACTCAGAATAATGATCCAGTACTCAAGGACTTTAATGGAATTTTTAAGTCTACAGTGCTTAAGCCCCTACTAACAAAACTGAAAATGGAAGCCGATATTAGATTCTCAATTTTAAAAAGCGACTCGTAGGCAAAAGCAACTCCCCTTGCCCTGGAGCTGGAGGAATTCATGTTATATCTACCAGAGAGGAATACTAGAATTAGTGATGAAACATTCGAATCTTTAAAAATAAGCATTATCGTGTCATTAAAAAGACTGAAGACAATATTGGAAATCATTTGAAATTAATAAATAAATAAAAAACATATTTCACAACCAAATTTGATCTTGTATTTTTTTTTTTTTTATCTATTGTAATTTCTATTGTTGAAAACAAATGGATATATGTATAAATATTACTTCATTTTAATATTGAACAGTATAACTTTTTGTATTGTTTGTTGTTACATCTAGATTGAACAATGAGTCGTAATATTTTAGAACAATTGACTAAGACTCGAAAATTGCATGAGCTTAAGCAGCTGAAAAAATGAAAACGCTTTTCAATTGGAAGAAACTTTTGGATTGATTACAGAACCTTAACATGAACTTGTTAACAAGAATAAGAAACTCGAAATTGAAGATATTAAACATGAACTCAGAGATCAGAAGAAGAAGAAGCTGGAGCAGACTTTTTAGTGTTAATGATTTTAAGAATTAAAAAATGTCTCTATTAAGAAACGAAATTCGAATGGAGAACCCATGTATGCTGATACTAGTACTAGTATTCATTTTGATGGAAATGAAAATGTTCTTGATGGTGATGATGATGATGATGATGATGATGATGATGATGATGAAGAGGATGATGACGACGATGACAATGATGAATTCTTTTCTCAATCAAATATACTCGTAGCTGAGAATGAAGTTGAGATCAACAATTGATAGTTGATTCTTAATATCAACAGCTTCCAACTATCAAGAGATAAACTTTTAGATAAGGCTTAATAAGGTCCTATTAATGGAGCTTCCCAATCACAACTTATGTTGGGTAGCAGCATACTAAATATAAAAAATATTAAAATTCAATTATCAAGGGGAACACTTGGAACTTATCACCTGGTCTATTGATTCATTGATTTTTCATAGTAAGCCTAATGATTACTCTTAAAATGATCTAGAGTCTTATAAAACATTTGGCGCCGAACTTAAATCATATTATTCAGAGCGAGACAAATCAAAACTAATATAACTGATATAGTATACATTTTCAAATTAGTAATAACAGGCGCACACAATGAAAATGACTGGAGAGAGCAACAACTGAATATTCGATTGATGCAGACAGTCTGAACAACCCAACAATTTTGCGGGGCGAAATTTTGAAACACTTTTCTAGGAGTGAGATGTTACATCTAGTTTCTATTGCTCTTACAGCCTCCGAGCAATGGGCGACAAACAAGACGGACAGACAGGCAGTCAGACAGACAGACGGACAGACATGGCTTTATCGACTCGGCTATTGATGCTGATCAAGAATATCCACTTTTACCACTAATATCAATATACCCTTTTTACTCTTCGAGTACGGGTAAAAACACACCAATTATAGCTAACTTTAAAAAGTACTCTTCTTGAAAAGGAAGTCTCAATAGGAGGTTTTGTAGATGCGGGCAGAGAGGCTTCAATAGATATTTTCTAGTTGATTTCGCGAATATAGATATTGGTGTAAAATGTCACTACAGGTCTAAGCTGTATAGGGAAGTCTCATCTCCGAATAAATTTACACCTATATTAAGAATAAATTGTTTTGAATTTGCAGAAGTTCTCAGTCCTACAGCATTGCAAATAAAGAGAGCAAAACTGATAAACAACTCAGATCACATCTATACAGAAAACAAGTACTCAATAGAATACAGTTGTGTACAAATCCAAAAGAGGATAATATGCCAGTACCTTATTTCACAGAAATTCAGGTGATCAAGCACTATCGCTAACTGAATAGTATTTACAGGATTAAGAAGAGACAGATCAGTTATTAGATGAATATCTTACTAATGCCGAGAAACTTCATAAGGGTGATGAAGTATTAAAAATAAATACATTGTATGGAAAATCACGTTTAAATGCAGTAATTTTTTAGAGGTTTTAAATCTCATTCCCAAAAATTCCTTTTAGAATATGGAAAGAGGGGGAGTTTTTAGAAGGTGAGGATGCCAATTTTATGTTTCTAATGAAGTTGATTCTAAGTTGATAGCCTTAGATAGGGGTACTAATGATGGGAAATTGTAGTCGTTTGAAATCAAATGACATGTCAGTCGGGAATCATCGGAATTCTCGGAATCAAAACGTGTTCACCACACAATTTTCCAGTCAAAATAGTTGCTTCAAGTAAATTAGTCATAACTAGTCTTGCAAGTCTTGTACCATTGCAAAGTCGTGGTGGATTGAGATTCCACAGCATAATTATGGTGGCTCCAACTTTTCCTTGTAAATTGTATGGTGGCGATCCTGGTAAATCCAATGAATCCAATTAAATCCATTTTGAACAGAAACAAATACATATACTTATACACAAACTAGCAAACCCGGCGAACTCCGTTTCGCCACCAGATGGCTTCGTTTTATGTAACAATTCGTTTGGTGATTAAAAGATAAAGAACAATTTTTTGTTTGTTTTATATTTGAAAAGGAAAAATTTTTATTTCATTTCACAACAGAAATGAGTTCATTTCGATTACAAAAACGAGAAAGAACGTACGGAGTCGCTTCGAACGCGACTCTACTTTTATACCCGTACTCAGTCAGTACACATGTGATTTATGTGGAATTTTAAAATGTTTTATCATTTTTACATTTTACATTTTTTTTTAAACATCTGTCATCGACATCTACATCTACATCAGTTCTCACAACAACACACGTACACTGCACGAGGCAGCATGTTTGAGCGTGAGTGTGCGTTTGAGAGAAGCTGAAGCAACAATCAACCCCAATAATTGACTTACGCCGCAAGAGGAGGTGGGGGATTGCTGCTGAAAATTCATTTCATCATTGTGGCTATAATAATGATCCGATCTGAACCAAATTCGGGAATCTGGTAGATATGGTCATTCTCTACAATACTGCATTTTTATTTTTTTTCTATCTTAAAAATTGTGGATTTTCGTCATTTTTGGGGGCGGAAGGGGGCGGGGCGAAATTTTGAAATACACTTGTTCAGGTTTGGTATCACAGGAGTCTTGGCAAAAAATTTGGTTGCTCTAGCTCTTATAGTCTCTGAGATCCAGGCGACACAAAATACAAAAAATCCAAATCAACTCGATTTTGTGTGAGTGCGAAAGAGAGGGAGCGAAGTTTTTTTTTACATTTGCCTCTATTGTGGCTATATTAATGATCCGATCCGATTCAGATTTGGGCCCCTGATAGATATAGGCTGACTCTATGATTCTGCATTTTTTCGTTTTCTGCTATCTTTAAAATTGTGGATGCCACAGATGTGCGCCCTTTGTGGGGGTGAAAGTGGACGGGGCGAAATTTTGAAACACTTTTCTAGGAGTGAGATATCACATCAGTCTTGAAAAAAATTTGATTGGTCTAGCTCTAATAGCCTTCGTGAAAATGAGTGAAAAAAACAAGACGGACGGACAGACATGGCTATATCGACTCGGCTATTAATGCTGATCAAGAATATATATATACTTTATATGGTCGGAAACGCCTCCTTCTGTGTGTTACACACATCCACTTTTACCACAAATACAATATACCCCATTACTCTTCGAGTACGGGTATAATGAAGTGTTATTTAGTTGAAGTAAAAATGAAAGTGAATCCAAAGTAAATACTGAATCAAAGCGTTATACGTGTTCGCAAATTATCCGTTTCATTGAAGTGCACTTTGGTAAACCACATTTTTGTTCTTTGGTCTGACGTTAACACAAACAAAGCGGATGGTTTCCCATGCCCATGTGAAAAACAATGATTTTCTAAATTTATCCTGCACACACAAAACGATTTGCCTTGCTACTTATTAATTGTCATTGCGAACGCAAGGCGAACTGGAAATTGCAATCGTTTGAAGTCAAACGGAAGATTAGTCGGAATCATTGGTATTCGAGGAATACATACATTTTCACCTGCGTACTTTCCGTTAATAATGGTTGCCTCAATCAAATTCGACATAAGTCTTTTTACCGAAAGTCGAGTACCGTTGCAAAGTCGCGGTGGATTCAAATTACGCAATATCATAATAACTGTACCAACTTTGAGTTGCAAGTTATGTGGTGGAAATCCTGGTAACTCCAGAGAGTTCAAAAACTCTGTTGGATAATTTACTACATCATCGGGATTTGTTATGGAATCAACAGATTTATATGTCACCAAATCGCCAGCAATTTTTGATTGAATTGTGAAATTCAGTGCGTGTACATCATTATTCTTTGCGGCAAGAATTGCTCGTTGACTTAACCAAGCATAATTCTGATAATTCAATAATTGCAATTTGCAATAAGAGCTAATTGAGAGTCTGTAAATCGGCAAAAGTCGTTGGTAAGAGTAATTAATCCAGATTTCCCATCAACTGGGTCTTTTCCATTTCCAACAGCTAACAATTGTTGGAAAATTGTGCAGCACTTTGATCATTTTATATGATATATGATTTATATGATCTCTCATATTAGTGGTTAGCGATAATGTTTTTACGTTATTCCATAAAGGTGATGCCTTCAGGCAAGCATTCAATTCATCTGCAGGCGTTCCACGGGAAATTACTGGCAATAATTTCATCAAGCCGCCAAAGATGTTGTTATTTCACCGAAGATCCTTCAGTGTGAAGTTAAGTGCTTCAAGTGATTTCTTATGTGCCTTTGTGCACTCATCCCAAACAATGAGCTTGCATTGCATCAACAATTTTCCCAATGCACTGGATCGGGAAATATTGCATGTTGGAGTATCAATTTTGTTTAAATTGAGTGGCAACTTAAGCGCAGAATGTGCGCAATTCCAGATGATGCTAACGCCAAAGCTATGTCACATCTTGATCGAATAGTGGCCAAAATCATTGAAATGACAAATTTGTTCCCTGTTCCTCCAGGTGCGTCCAGGAAGAAAAGATTACCAGTATTATTATTCACAGCATTATTAGCGTGAAAAAATGCTTGCAACTGTTCAATAATTCGTCTC
Organism: Drosophila bifasciata; assembly: GCA_009664405.1. NCBI lineage: Eukaryota > Metazoa > Arthropoda > Insecta > Diptera > Drosophilidae > Drosophila > Drosophila bifasciata. Next base: position 36,389,683 of record CM019042.1, on the reverse strand, counting down.
TTAAACTGTTGTGTTCCCCTGTATATTGCACCGCACATTCAGCTGATCCACCATCGACGAAATGAAATATATTTGCAGAAATTGATGCGGTTCATCTGGTGTTGGCACCATTGTATCTGTAATTGCAAACAATCATTTGTTGAAGAATACGGAGTAACTTCTGATCGTGTGATGGTGTACACAACACAATTCATTGTGTTGGTGTGAGTGATTGGGGTTATGTGTGTTGTATCTTTTTACTTTGCAAGTCGGAATGAAGTCGCCTTCTCGAATGATATTAGCTCCAAAGAAAGTCATGCGAAAGCAGTTATTGTATTCAAGGATGTGTTGAAGAAAATGGCTGGAATCGGGATCACTTCCATCGAACAATGGTTTCAGTGGCTGTGGTGGTGTAAGTAATGGATCCAGTTTGACTTTTCCACTTGCGCAGCACAATCCAGCCGTTTCTCTTTTTTTAACTTTAACGCATTGCAATATCAGCATATAGTCGTCATTGGTCCATTATCTAAATTTTCATCATCACTGTAGTTCGCAGTGGGATCATATTGGAATGCCAAGCGATTGTATGATACCAATGACCTCGTGTCCTCACGCGTTGCCCCAATCGGGAATTTTCTCTTATTATATTTTGTCTTTCTTCGCTTAAGTTCTGTGATTGCACTTGTTGCTGGCTTGCATGTCTTGTGCGGCGGCCGATGTCTGCATCGTCGTCCTTTAGGCATTTTGGACTGTGGACTCTGTCCACTTTAACCTCTAAATGCACGATCCACATAATTTACACAGTTCAACTTACCACCTTAAAGACAAATGCCTTCTTTTCAAATTGAATAACAATTTTCACAATACACGTCATTGATTTGATGGTTTCCAATTGAAATGTGAGGAAACGAATAACTTTTTTTTTCATTTCGTTTTCACAGTGAACACAATACCTGTTTGTTACATGAAATTAACTGAGCAGAGAACAATGAGTAGCTGTCAAACAATGTATCACGCACCGGCGCCTACTTAAAATATTGGTTTGTAGTACATGCAATGTATCAGAGATGGCGCTGTATGTAGTATATAGTAGATAATACAAATGCATTTTCCGCTTTTCTTTTTAAAATTTTTCGTGAATTTTCTTTTGCTATAAACCTAACGGAGCCTCGAGACCTTTCCAACGAATGCAAAACCGTGCAAATCGGTTCGTGCGTTCTGGAGTTATTACGTCAATAAGAAAAACCCGACTTATTTTAATATATTAGATTACAATTTTTCAGAAAACAATGTTTGACAAAAAAAAAAAAAAGTTCTAAAAAAAAAAAAAAATCTAACATAAAATGTTCTGTTACAGAATGACACAAAATGAAATGAAATAGACGTTTAAAAACACATTTTTAGACCAAATTTGAGAAGCATACACGCAGATTTTTTTTTTTTTCTACAAATTTATAGTACAGATTTGGAAACACACTCTAAATCAAGTATTCCTTCGAAGTATTCCTAACATTAAGAGTCAGTTGACTGGAAAACAAATCTGCTGAAGCATCATTTTGCAATTGAACACGTACATTTGTAGTCAATCTAAGTGTTTTTACAGACTGCCACAAATGAGATGTTTTCAAACACGCATTAATTTCATCAGCAGCAGTTCCTTGTTTGACTTGTCTGAAATCACCTGCTAACAATATCAATGCACCACCAAACAATCGATTATCTCCACGAATATCTTTCAATGTACGATTTAGTGCTTCCAGTGACTTCTTGTTTGCCATTGTACATCCCATACAATAAGAGAGCATTGCTGCTGCACTCTCGCCATTGCAGATCTTTTTGAAATGTTGCATGTAGGATTATCGTCAGCCTGCATGTTCAAGGGCAACTTAAGGGCAGCGATGCCTGACGAAGCCAGAGCCAATGCGATTCTACCTTGTGCTCGGATGGAAGCCAAAAAAATTCGAAATTACAAATGTTTTTCCGGTACCTCCAGCTGCATCCAAAAAGAACAGTCCACCATGTTGTTCTTCGATAGCTCGAAATAATTGGTCGTAAGCCGATTGATTGGTCTTTGATTGATATTTAACCTTGGCTCATTGTTTTGCACAAACGCATTAAGCTCGGCACGATCATACTGTTGTTCACGCTCCAGTTCTTTGTTGAAAAGGTCTTGTATTTTACGATTAGGCGCTGTCATACCTAATTGAGCTAATGCTTTGCATGCCATTATCAAGCAAAGGTATTCAATAGCGATCAATGCTTCGTTGTAAATTTCCAGCGTATAGTCCTGGTTTATATCGCCCGTTTGACGGCGCAATCGAAAAAATCCTCTGACAAATGATTTTAATGTTTTTGCTACAATTTGGTTGGCTTTGCTCGACTGCACGTGGCAATAATAATTGCGAAAAAGTGTCCGAATTTGATGTGGACTTGATGACAATACTGCATCTGCAAGTGTAAGATCCCAATGCATGTCATTCTCAAGCAAATTCAATCGTTCGCATGCTTTTGCGATACGTCCCACACAATTCTTCATCAACAGTTCGAATAGATTCAAATGATGTTGGTCCACGAACATTTATTCTCAACAATAGCAAATAATATTAGGATTGATTATTAGGCTGAACTGTTTAAATTCGTCCTATCGAATCTGAGTGAAACAATTTTGGCTTACCATAAACGGCTTCTCCGCGTCTTCGCCTTTGAAAAACCTTTTGACGAATTATTCCACGTATAGTATTCGGGTACTTCAGCGTAAAGCAATGTTTTCGCAAAAATCATCTGCTTGACACAACTCAAAAAAAATGCAGTTAAAGTTGGTGCTGGTGGTTGCGCAGCTCTTCGCATTGCATTTCCGGGTGTGAAAAAAAAAACGCGTTGACCGTTTTCAAGATGAACAGCTAAATGAACTACAGTTGGATGCCTATCATGGAGCGGAAATGATTATGTTCATTTGAACTGATGTATCTCCCCATTTGAAATTGAGTGATTTCATCGGTAACATTAGCAACTGTTCCAAAACAGCCATGTCACTTCCTTTGTGGATGTACTTGCAAATGTATTTAATAGATTGAACTGAAAATGCAGACCTCTACGTTTATGTGCGCTTTATAAATCTTTAAATATATCTCACAACCCAACGATTATCAATTTTCAAATCTTGATTTTGAACTCTCAAACTTACCGAATGATCATTATCTTCAGTTGATCGATGCTGATATTCGGAATATCCATCGTTGCCCGTCACTGTATCGGAGACCAAATTTTTTGGAAAACGTTTGGAGCATTTCCCTTCAACCATACGATGACGGTAATATTATCTTACTTCCAACGTTTTGTGCAGTTCCATCGATGTAAATAGCATCACGCAAATGAACATACTCTTCGGAACGTATTTTGGTTTGGTTGAATCGAAGGAAATTCAACAGTTCCGATAAAATTTGTGCATACATGTCAACAATATACTGGTGAAAAAGTGCTGGACACTTCAATATGTGGTTGTCTGGATTGTGTGGTATCTACAGCCTGTATGCGTAATAATTCATAGCACTAACTTTCTTTTTTCCTTCTCAACATACAATTCAATTAAATTTAATTTCAATTAAAATATAAATCGATCATAAATTATTCATCAATTTACCGTTAACTGAATTTATCATTTTAATGTTGAAATGATAGCCATCTTGGCCGCTCCAAAACAATATCTGATATTGTAATGCATCATAACGGCGATGAGTCTCGGATACACGGTCAAGTTGCTCATTTCTACGATGAAGCACAATGTCACGATTATTATATTGGTCACCAACTATGACTATTACCACTTCGTCAACTGTTTGTGCATTGATACGCCTTGCATGTTGACCACCCGGTGTTTTATCAGCTCGAATAACAATTTTATTATCGTCCGATGGCATTCAATCAGGAGAAGTTTTGAATAACTGAACCAATTTGTTATGCTGATGGAACATATCTTGCAAATCGAAAACCATTTTTTTCGCGTGTTGGTAATAATGGCACACCGACTATCAGCTTCGTCTTCCGCGTTCCCGATAAAATATAATTGCCAAAATTGGTGGTACGCGTTCTCGAAAGGTAACAAAGAGCCAGCTCGATGGTATATTTGACCTTGAATCTGAATAAAAATACGATAGAACGTTCTTTGACTACCTAACAAAAAGGTATTCTGTGCGGGGAAATCCCTCCCTCCCTAGCAATTTAGTGTGTAGCTGCCACCACATTGTAAGAGATCGGGCAGATGCTAAGGATTTAATTTCAAAATATTACAAGCTACATAAACGTTTGATTACAAAAACTAGAAAATAGATACACACACACACATGCATACATACATACATACATACATACATACATACATAAACATATCTGATGAAATACAAAACCAGTTGTAATACAATTCTCTAAATAAACAAATACTTGTATACAAAAACAAAAAAGAAAAAAATTCTAATGCATTTTTGTTCTTACCTTCTTTCCTTTTGAATGCGTAGCAAAAGCCAAAAACAGGTTGCACCAAATACACATACCCCTCTCTTCCCTCCATCGCTAGCAATCTAGTGACGTACCATCTCATCTAACCGCTAAGATCTGGTTATCTGGGTTGTTAGTGATCAGGTGTGAGTGTAAACAAAGGTACACATCTTCAACACATTTCTGTATTACCCACTCTTTAGCCATGAATAATCAATCAATTAATATCTTCAGACACACACACACAAGAGTACCTGTTAAAGAAAACCACCAAGGTACACATCTTCAACACATTTCTTTATTACCCACTCTTTTAGCCTGGGAAAATCTATCAATTAATATCTTTAGACACACAAGAGAACCTGTTAAACAAAACCACCGATGGCGATGATAGCTACTTTACCACCGTTACGCATGTGCACGCATGAGAAACATGATCGTGCAAGCACACTCCCCCCAATCCAGTAAACCACTTACGCATGAGCACGTGTGCCCCATTGATACTAGTCCGCCCGCCCGATCGTTAATAAGATGATGTGTGTGTGTAAACATGATCGTGCAAGCACATTGGTCATTAATTACCCCTCCCCGCCACCTATCACCGTGTGAACCACTTACGCATGAGCATGTGAACCCTTTTGATATTTATGGGTCATTAATTACCCCTCCCCACCTAATACCATAGTAGTGTAACCCAGAGTAGCTGATAAACAAAAACCGCACCTGTGCCTACAAGTAGCTATGAACCTTTTTATTTATCTAGGTCACGAAAACGCCTTCGGGTGGGACAGAGATGACCCTTTTGAGATCTCTGGGATCAAAAACACCGCCTGGGGTATCACCTATATGAATGTAACCTTTTTTACCGTAACTAATGCTTTTAATTGTCTTCCCCCACCTCCCACCTAACCCTTTTACCGTAACTAACGATTGTTAATTGCCTTCCCCCCACCTCCCACCTGACCCTTTTTACCATAATTAACGATCAATCCCTACCTCCCCCCACCCCCCACCTGTCACTTTTACCATAATTAACCATTAATCACTACCTCCCCCCCCCCACCTGTCACTTTTAACGATCATTAATCACCCCCACCCCCACCTGTCAAAATAAGAATGATTAATTGATTTGAAACCGGCATTAATACACTACTTGGGTACAAACATGCCAAATCTTTTAAATATAAAAAAAACCACTAAGGAGCTCGGAGGCACAAGCCAACCCTCTACATCAAAGGCTGGAAAGCCAGGTCCAAAGAAGACGGGGAAAGCAATGACCGTTGCGAGGAAAACTCCGATAAGCCAACTGGCCCATCCTGTCGGGGGGCACCAGGTTATCGGTGTGGCTGCTAACCAGAGCTAGATCGCAGCTGGTAAGCGCCTTGTGACCAGGGAAACCTTGTCACCCTCGGCAAGCGGCGGTACTGCAGCACAGGCCAAGAAGCCGTCTTACCAAGACAGGAGACGGGTCATCAGCTAAGGGGATGGAGCAGAGACTCCGGGCCAGCTCAGTCATCCCGGACTTCCAGCCAGCCACAGCCTTAAAGGAAGCAGACAAGGCCCCGATTAAGCGGCAGCGCTCGGCGGAGGAAATGCTTCAAGCCCAATTGATCCACGATAGAAAAAGAGCCATAAACTGGCTACTACTACTCAAGGCAGGCTAGCCCTCGCAAGGTGACCCCAAAGATATCAGACCATAAGTATATCGTGCTTCCTCTTGAAGGCGAAGGAACGACTTTTAGGACTGAATCTCAGGGCGACTATATTGCCAAATCAAATCTTTGATTATCAGCATACCTATCGGAGGGAAAGATCCACAGAAACGGCCCTACACACGATCACATCGATCATCAAATCGTCCCTTAACTAAAAGGAGTACACTTTTCTTAACAAACTTAGCAGACGCATGGCAGAGCATTACACC
>CM019042.1:36330256-36382989 GCA_009664405.1 Drosophila bifasciata | reverse complement strand
TGACTATCGGCACGGTTCGTATGACACCGCGAACACCCGCTGGCTGTCCGGACTGCCTATTTTGTATTTGTGGTAAAAGTAGATGTGTAACAGAGAAAAGGAATCGTTTCCGACCACATAAAGTATACATATTCTTGATCAGCATCTATAGCCGAGTCGATATAGCCATGTCTGTCCGTCCGTCTGTTTGTCCGTCTTGTTTGTCGCCGATTGCCTGGAGACTAAAAGAGCTAAAGCAACCAACTTTTTCCAGACTGATGTTATATCTCATTCCAAGAAAAATGTTTCAAAATTTCGCTCCGCTAACTTTCGCCCCCACAAAGGGGGCATTTTACATTTTTCCTGCATTTGTCAACTACATATACATCACTTTTCACAACAACACTGCACGGCTGAAGGGTTAGCGGCTAGCTGATGAAAATTTGGCAATCTGTTAGATATGGTCATTCTCTACGATACTGCATTTTTCGTTTCTTTATATCTTCAAAATTGTGGGGTTTCGTCTTTTGTGGGGTCGGAAGGGGGCCGGGCGAAATTTTGAAATAAACTTGTTTCGGTTTGGTATCACAGGAGTGCGGATAGAAAGTTTGGTCGCTCTAGCTCTTAGCTCTAGTCTCTGAGATCCTGGCTACACAAAATACGAAAACCCAAAGCGACTTTTTTTTATGAGAGCGAGCGAGAGGGAACGATGTTTTTCGAAATAGTTTCCTCCACAATAGAGGAAACACAATACTAGTCTTCTCAGTGTTCCTCCTCGTTGGCGCAGGATATCTATTTGTTTTGACCACCCTGAGGGGTTCTTTCTTATACCCGTACCGAAGAGTAAAAGGGTATATTGTATTTGTGTTAAAAGTGGATGTGTAACACACAGAAGGAGGCGTTTCCGACCCCATAAAAGTATATATATTTCGAGTGTTGATCAGCATCAATAGCCGAGTCGATATAGCCATGTCTGTCCGTCCGTCTGTCCGTCTGTCCGTCTTGTTCGTCGCCCATTGCTCGAAGGCTAAAAGAGATAGAGAGCAAACCAAATTTTTTTCCATACTGATGTTATATCTCAATCCTAGAAAAGTATTTCGTACTTTCGCCTTCGCCCACTTCGCCCCTCAAAGGGCGCACATCTGTGGCGTCCACAATTTTGAAGATAGCAGAAAAACGAAAAATGCAGAATCATAGAGAAAGACCATATCTACCAGGGCCCTGAATCGGATCGGATCATTAATATAGTCACAATAGAGGAAAATATACGAAAAACTTCGCTCCCTCTCTTTCGCACTCACACAAAAATCGAGTCGATTTGGTTTTTGTATTTTGTGTAGCCTGGATCTCAGAGACTATAAGAGCTAGAGCAACCAAACTTTTGGCCAAGACTCCTGTGATACCAAACCTGAACAAGTGTATTTCAAAATTTCGCCCCGCCCCTTCCGCCACCACAAAAGACGAAAATCCACAATTTTGAAGATAGAAAAAAATGATCATATCTACCAGTTTCCCGAATTTGGTTCAGATCGGATCATTATTGTAGCCACAATGATCAAATGAATTTTCAGCAGCGGGAATACCCCGCGCCGTTCAGTGTTTCCCCTCGCCCGATTGCTGCGTAAGTCATTTATTGGGGCTGATTGTCGCAGCAGATTCTCTCACACACACACACTCACGCTCAAACATGCTGCCTCGTGCAGCAACCACTTCTTCAACCACTGGTGCTTTTAGTAAATATACAGGTGCGAATTTTTACCTTCGTTTTGGAGCACCGATTAGCTTATACCCTTCGGCGCTAATCCACGACCTTTGTCGCCTACTACCCAAGGCTCCTGGATTAGACTACGTCTGCCCCGCTTGCATCCAAGCGGGAGTATTAGGGCAACGGATTATTAGGCAGTCCTGCTCAACTGGGTTGTCGACAGGACGCGCCTCGGCTGCTGCATCCGACTTGTACACCTTTATGGTGTGACTGAGATGAAGCCGAAGTTCAGCTCAGCTCAGCCCCTCTTGTTTTGTAAAGGGCCTGTCGTCCTTCCAAAATGGCAATTTGATTTCGAAGAAGTCACGGAACTCCTGAACAGCTCCACCGTGTGGTCAACTTCGCCCCTGGAAGCTTGGAGCAAAAAGATGTACGTAGTGGCTGTGTTTATGGATATTAAACAAGCTTTTGACAGAGTGTGGCATGATGGAATCCTCTGAAAGTTGAAAATGCATTCTAACTCCTCAACTGTATGAACTCATTGAAAGCTTTCTAAGAGAGAGAGAAGCTTTAGAGTTGCTGTTAATGGAGTGAAATCGACGAGGCGCTCAATTTGTGCAGGTGTGCCCCAAGGCAGTATTCTAAGCCCTACACTGTATACATTATTTACTGCTGATATGCCTACACCGCAAGAAATCACTGGACTAGATGCAGATAACTTACTAATAGCTCCGAACGCAGACGATACTGCTGTGCTTACCAGAAGCAGAGACATTGATGTAGCTTCGGAAGCCCTACAGCAGTATGTAAGTAGTTTCGAGAATTGGGCGTGGTATCAACGCCAGCAAGTGTGCGAATGTCACATTTGTAACAATGCCGTTGTCCTGCTGAGATATTACAATGTTGGGGTCCACGCTCAGTCATACAAAATCGCACAAGTATCTTGGTGTCATACTGGACAGAGGACTAACCTTCAGGAAACACACAACAATGGTCCAGAATCGGCCATGGTAAAAGCCGGAAAAGATAAGCCCAGCTTGCACCCAGCAACAAGCTGTCACTGCGCAGTAAGGTGACAATTTACAAATCCATCTTATGTAAGTATCCATCTTATTAAGTATGCGCTACCAATTTATGGCATTGCCGCTGCAGCAAACATCAATAAAATAAGAGTTGCGCAAGCTAAAATCCTGAGAAAAATATGCAACGCTCCCTGGTATATATAAGAGCTTGGGGACATCGAAAGGGACTTATGTGTTGCCAAGATTGGCGATGTCATCCGAGTGCATGCAAGCAAAATACAAGAAACGCCTCGGCAATCACCCCAACGCACTTGCAGGCGGCTCCTGTCCAAACCCAAAAAAGAGAAGACTGAAGAAGTGCCATCCATAGATTCTGCCCCAAGATTCGTGTATAAATATATAATATATATCACGAAATATAATAAAAAATATAAAAAAAACATTGTAAATATTGTATATATTGTATATATTTGTACATAAATGTAAGTGCGTCCTATAGATCCATACTATAGGCGACTGTTGTACTACCGAACATTCAACTAGCTTAGAACCTTATTGGTAGTAGAAAACTTGTTTAATAAAAATATATATACATTAAAAAAAAAATAATAATAATATGGTTGGATATATATATTATTATTATTATTATTGTTATCATGTTCAAATTCGGATAACTGAAGATCCGGTTATATCCAAAATCGGCACGAATCAAGTGTCCTGTGAAGGCCCGATGGCTGTCCTGTGTAATTCTTTTGGTTTTCTCCTTAAAGCGGATTGAACTGAGAGGAATATTGCGACCAAATGGAGGATATATAATCACCCTAAAGGTTAAGGTGGCTCGATGAGCCTGCGGTGTCCGTCTGTTGTTTGTCCGTCTTGACTGAGTGGACGATTGCATCGACGACGTCCGTTTATATAATCAATTTATCGATGAGCGTCGTCAATGATCGTCCACCCCCAGGCTCGTCAGACCTTCCGTGATGGCTCTTGGTATGAAGTTATTGAAGGCTTACCTCGATATCGAGAAAGGCAATTAGGGGAATATTCCTTTGAATAAAGGGATTTTTCCACCGAAGTGATTATTTCGTGAAGTGCCGTTTCTGTGGATTTACCTTTCTTGTAGGCTTGTTCTGCGTCTAACAGCATCTTTGGATTTATCGAAGTCCTTAGATGTAGTCACACTAGTCTCTCAGACTGAGTGTTCTGAAGTCATTTGCGGTGGAGACCGAGGCTTTTCCCGCTTTGGGAAAAAAGACAATCTTTTCCTTAAGCCTTGCGCCAGGATTTTTCCCCACTATGAGTATCTTGGAAAATATACTTTGAAGACAGTTGGTTGCCATGTTTCCTGCCTTTTGTAATTGGGCTGAGAACATCATGTCAGGGCCTGGGTGATTTATACGGGTTTAAGCTATTTACTGCCCAGCTGATATTCCGTTTCGAGAGGATGTATGGCATCGAGGTAACCGAGCCTTCTATAGGTGAGTAGGTCGGCTCAACGGTTGTGCACCCGGGGAAGTGAGTGTCTAGTAAAATGTGTACTATTTCCTCACTGAGCTAGAGCACGTACCATCGTTACGCTTAAGGTATCCCACCGAGGTGGTAGTTTTTGAGAGAATCTTACGCAGCCATGCTGCTTCTGATGTTACCTCTATTTCTGTGCAACATTTTTGCCACGAGGCTCTTTTTGCCTTTCTTGTTTCTTTTTGTAGAGGGCCAGACTATGTTTGTAGTCTTCTCAGTGTTCCTCCTCGTTGGCGCAGGATATCTATTTGTTTTGACCACCCTGAGGGGTTCTTTCTTATACCCGTACTCGAAGAGTAAAAGGGTATATTGTATTTGTGGTAAAAGTGGATGTGTGTAACACACAGAAGGAGGCGTTTCCGACCCCATAAAAAATATATATATTCTTGATCAGCATCAATAGCCGAGTCGATATAGCCATGTCTGTCGGTCCGTCTGTCCGTCTTGTTCGTCGCCCATTGCTCGAAGGCTAAAAGAGATAGAGCAACCAAATTTTTTTATCCATACTGATGTTATATCTCACTCCTAGAAAAGTATTTCAAAATTTCGCCTCGCCCACTTCCGCCCCCTCAAAGGGCGCACATCTGTGGCGTCCACAATTTTGAAGATAGCAGAAAACGAAAAATGCAGAATCATAGAGAAAGACCATATCTACCAGGGGCCCATCCCTGAATCGGATCGGATCATTAATATAGTCACAATAGAGGAAAATATACGAAAAAACTTCGCTCCCTCTCTTTCGCACTCACACAAAATCGAGTCGATTTGGTTTTTGTATTTTGTGTAGCCTGGATCTCAGAGACTATAAGAGCTAGAGCAACCAAACTTTTGGACAAGACTCTGTGATACCAAACCTGAACAAGTGTATTTTTCAAAATTTCGCCCCGCCCCCCACAAAAAGACGAAAATCCACAATTTTGAAGATAGAAAAAAATGATCATATCTACCAGATTCCCGAATTTGGTTCAGATCGGATCATTATTGTAGCCACAATGATCAAATGAATTTTCAGCAGCGGGAATACCCCGCGCCGTTCAGTGTTTCCCCTCGCCCGATTGCTGCGTAAGTCATTTATTGGGGTTGATTGTCGCAGCAGATTCTCTCACACACACACTCACGCTCAAACATGCTGCCTCGTGCAGCAACCACTTCTTCAACCACTGGTGCTTTTAGTAAATATACAGGTGCGAATTTTACCTTCGTTTTGAGCACCGATTAGCTTATACTCCTTCGGCGCTAATCCACAGACCTTGTCGCCTACTACCCAAGGCTCCTAATCCACAGACCTTGTCGCCTACTACCCAAGGCTCCTGGATTAGGACTACGTCTGCTCCGCTTGCATCCAAGCGGAGTATTAGGGCAGCGGATTATTAGGGCAGTCCTGCTCAACTGGGTTGTCGACAGGACGCGCCTCGGCTGCTGCATCCGACTTGTACACCTTTATGGTGACTGAGATGAAGCCGAAGTTCAGCTCGCCTCTAGCTGTCCCTATCGGGGCCAGCGACTTTTGTTGGGACGACCACCGCTTGGTTTTGTCGGGCCTGTCGTCCTCTCCAAATGGCCAATTTGAGTTCCAGGAAGGAAGGAATGGGTTCATCTCTGCAACATCTTCCCGGATGCGGACTGGCTCCTTGAAGGAGGCAAGCAAAAGATCTCGCCCTAGGTCTGTTTATGGATGGGCACCTTAAACCAGTCAACAGCGACAAAGCTTCGCCCCTGGGTAGACCTCTCCGTATGGATCGCGCGTTTTCGCAGGCTATAATTTTGATCATACCCTGATACCACCCATGTCCTTGCAGACGGGTGGGACCGGGCTTTACCAGCAGCTCGAAGCAGCGGTCGGCCAGTGCCGCCTTCACCCACTTCCACTGGTTTCTTGGAATTTTGGCGCTGCACTCTGTCCAGGACGCCGATTAGCGTCCTCTTCTTGGCCTACATGCGCAAACGAAACATTTGGCACCACCCTGGAGCGTTTTAAGCGCGGGCCCCGGAGTCTCCTGTGAGCGCTGGAGGGCCTCCTTCTTTGGCGCCTCCTTTCCGAAGTTGGGGAGCACCCTTGAGGCTATGTAAGCTTCTTCAGCCACTGGTCCGATGGGCTGGACATCATCGTGGCGCTCTGCCTACGGAGGATGTTGCCAGCACTCCGTCTTTCTGCATACGTATATTTAGTGGCTTGAGCACTGGTCGATGGAAACTCGACCCTTGCAACCTTACCAGCAGGCAGATCAGCCGCAGGATTGCGTTGCAGTTCTGCCAAGGTGTCGGTTTTAGAGCCGATTCGCCACCCACCCCAGAACTGGGATGGAACCCCTTAGGGTTCGCCCCAGCACTTTTCGCCGGGCAGGATTTTCCTGCAGTAATGCGGGTTAGGTCAGGCCATTGGGCCACTGCCTTTCCCTGTTGGAAATTGCTCCCAGTTGGCAATTGAGAGTGCCATGCTCAGTTTTGTTGTTTTTATACCCGTACTCGAAGAGTAAAAGGGTATATTGAATTTGTGGTAAATGTCCGTCTGTCTGTCCGTCCGTCTTGTTTGTCGCCCATTGATCGGAGGCTATAAGAGCTAGAGCAACCAAATTAGTTTTCCAGACTGATGTGATGTTTCCGCCCCCACAAAAGGCGCACATCTGTGGCGTCCACAATTTTAAATATAACAAAAAACTAAAAATGCTGTATCATAGAGAAAGGCCATATCTATCAGGTGCCCAAATCTGATTCTCCCTCTCGCTCACACACTGCTCATACATTCTGCCTCGTGCAGTGTTCGTGTGTTGTTGTGAAAAAGATAATGAAATGTAGCAAAAAAAAAATTTAAAAATGTAAAATATAAAAACATTTGAAAATTCCACATAAATCACATGTGTACTGACTGAGTACGCGTATAAAAGTAGAGTCGCGTTCACAGGGACTCCATACGTTCTTTCGTTCTGTTTGTAATCTTCCATTCTGATCCCACGAGATGCAAAGAAGGGGCAAGGTCCGTCCGGGCAGAGATTCGCGATGCCCGGATAAGGCATACTTAGAACAGGAGGCAGCCAAGTTCCTGAGCACAGGAACCCCGCGCCGGATTCCAGCGTAAGTGGGCTACTTTTTATACCGGCCTCCCAGCCAGGCTGACTATCGGCACGGTTCGTATGACACCGCGAACACCCGCTGGCTGTCCGGGACTGCCTATTTTGTATTTGTGGTAAAAAGTAGATGTGTAACAGAGAAAAGGAATCGTTTCCGACCACATAAAGTATACATATTCTTGATCAGCATCTATAGCCGAGTCGATATAGCCATGTCTGTCCGTCCGTCTGTTTGTCCGTCTTGTTTGTCGCCGATTGCCTGGAGACTAAAAAGAGCTAAAGCAACCAACTTTTTTCCAGACTGATGTTATATCTCATTCCAAGAAAAATGTTTCAAAATTTCGCTCCTTAACTTTCGCCCCCAAGGGGGTATTTTACATTTTTCCTGCATTTGTCAACTACATATACATCACTTTTCACAACAACACTGCACGGCTGAAGGGTTAGCGGCTAGCTGATGAAAAATTTGGCAATCTGTTAGATATGGTCATTCTCTACGATACTGCATTTTCGTTTCTTTATATCTTCAAAATTGTGGGGTTTCGTCTTTTGTGGGGTCGGAAGGGGCCGGGCGAAATTTTGAAATAAACTTGTTTCGGTTTGGTATCACAGGAGTGCGGATAGAAAGTTTGGTCGCTCTAGCTCTTAGCTCTAGTCTCTGAGATCCTGGCTACACAAAAAAATACGAAAACCCAAAAAGCGACTTTTTATGAGAGCGAGCTTGCGGAACGATTTTTTTTTTCGAAATAGTTTCCTCCACAATAGAGGAAACACAATACTACAGATCCGGATCCAATTCAGATTTGGGCCTCAGATAGATATGGTGATTTTTATATTGTGATCGCGACAGATGTACGCCCTTTGTGGCCCTTTTTGAAACATGTAGGGTAAAATATAACATCAATCTGGAAATAAAATCTGGTTACTCTAGGTCCTGTAGCCTCTGAGCAATGGGCGACAAACAATACTGACAGTCACAAATTACCACAAATACTATTTACCCTTTTACTCATCGAGCACGGCTATACAAATTGATCCTAACAAAGAGTCAGATCGATATTATATTTGACCTTGAATCTGAATAAAATAAACGATAGAATGAAAAAAATGATATATTCGCATAAACAAAACTATTTAGTTACCTTGAATGCTGGCATGAAGTTGTCTCTTCTGATATTTGTGGCGCCAAAAGTATTCTCAGTTGTTCCTCCTCGTTGGCGCAGGATATCTATTTGTTTTGAATCCACCCTTTAATCTTTCTTATATGGTACTCGAAGAGTAAAAGGGTATATTGTATTTGTGGTAAAAGTGGATGTGTGTAACACACAGAAGGAGGCAATTCCGACCCCATAAATATATATTCTTGATCAGCATCAATAGCCGAGTCGATATAGCCATGTCTGTCGGTCCGTCTGTCCGTCTTGTTCGTCGCCCATTGCTCGAAGGCTAAAAGAGATAGAGCAACCAAATTTTTATCCAAACTGATGTTATATCTCACTCACGAAAAGTATTTCAAAATTTCGCCTCGCCCACTTCCGCCCCCCTCAAAGGGCGCACGGGGGCGTCCACAATTTTGAAGATAGCGAAAAAACGAAAAATGCAGAAATCATGGAAAGACCATATCTACCAGGGGCCCATCCCTGAATCGGATCGGATCATTAATATAGTCACAATAGAGGAAAATATACGAAAAAAAACTTCGCTCCCTAACACTTACAAAAATCGGTTCGATTTGGTTTTTTTGTATTTTGTGTAGCCTGGATCTCAAGACTATACATATAGAGCAACAAAACTTTTTTTTGACAAGACTTTGTGATACCAAACCTGAACAAAATCTATTTCAAAATTTCGCCCCGCCCCCATGAAAGACGAAAATCCACAATTTTGAAATAGAAAAAAATGATCATATCTACCAGATTTTTTAATTTCGGATCATTATTATTGCAGCCACAATGATCAAATGAATTTTCAGCAGCACACAGATATTCCGCGCCGTTCAGTTTTCCCTCGCCCGATTTGAACGTAAGTCATTTATGGGGTTGATTGTCGCAGCAGATTCTCTCACACACACACTCACGCTCAAACATGCTGCCTCGTGCAGCAACCACTTCTTCAACCACTGGTGCTTTTTAGTAAATATACAGGTGCGAATTTTACCTTCGTTTTGAGCACCGATTAGCTTACTCCTTCGGCGCTTGAACAGACCTTGTCGCCTACTACCCAAGGCTCCTAATCCACAACCTTGTCGCCTACTACCCAAGGCTCCTGGATTAGGACTATTGCCCGCTCCGCTTGCATCCAAGAGGAGTATTACATACATATGTACATTAGGGCAGTCCTGGAACCTATTTGTCGACAGGACGCGCCTCGGCTGCTGCATCCGACTTGTACACCTTTTTATGGTGACTGAGATGAAGCCGAAGTTCAGCGAGAAAGCCTCTAGCTGTAAAATATCGGGGCCAGCGACTCTTTGTTGAGGACGACCACCGCTTTTATTGTGTACTCTGTCGTCCTCTCCACCTTCACCACCTTACAGTTCCAGGAAGGAAGGAATGGGTTCATCTCTTTACATCTTCAGGATGCGGACTTGCTACATCTGAATCTGTCATCAAGCATCTACATCCGCCCTCTACTGGGCACCTCAACCAGTCAACAGCGACACTTCGCCCCTGGCAGCATGTTTGAGCATGGATCGTGCGTGTGATAGCTATAATTTTGAAAATCATACCCTGATACCACCCCATGTGCCTTGCAGACGGGTGGGACCGCTGCTGAAAATTCATTTGATCATTGTGGCCAATCGGCCATCCGCCTTCACCCAATTCCACTGGTTTCTGGTAGATTTGGTGCATTTGTCTACCGATTACTGCATTTTTGGCAATTTGCTATCTTCAAAATTTGGATTTTCGTCTTTTGGGGGGGCGGAAGGGGCGGGGCTGGAATTTTGAAATACACTTGTTCAGGTTTGGGATCACCCTTGAGTCTTGGCCAGAAAGTTTTCAGCCTCTAGTCCGATGGTCTCTGAGATCCAGGCTACACAAAATACGGAAACCAAAAGCACTCCGTCTTTCTGCATACGAAATATTTAGTGGAGCGAGCACTGGTCGTATGGAAAGTGATTTATTGTGGAATATTAAAATGATCAGCCGCAGGATTGGGTTGCAGATTCTGCCAAGGTGTCGGTTTTTACATTTTTCGCCATCACCCCAAATTGGGATGGAACCCCACAGGGTTCGCCCCAGCACTTTTCGCCGGGGCAGGATTTTCCTGCGTGAGTATGCGTGTTAGGTCAGGCCATTGGGCCACATTTTCTGTTGGAGATATAAATCCAGTTGGCAAAGTGGAAGGGGACATGCTCAGTTTTGTTGTTTTTATACCCGTACTACAAAATGAAAAGGGTATATTGAATTTGTTCGGGTCCGTCTGTCTGTCCGTCCGTCTTGTTTGTCGCCCATTGGTGGAGGCTTAAGAGCTAGAGCAAGAAATTAGATTTTCAGACTTTTGTGATTGTATTCCGATTTTAAAAAAGGGCACATCTGTGGCGTCCACAATTTTAAATATAACAAAAAACTTTGAAATGCTGTATCATAGAGAAAGGCCATATCTATCAGGTGCCCAAATCTGATTCTTATGCTCTCGATCAGACAATACTGCTCATACATTCTGCCTCAAATGCAGTGTTTTTGTGTTGTTGTGAAAAAGATAATGAAATTTTTATAGCAAAAAGTTTAAAATGTAAAAACTGATAAACATTTGTGAATTCCATTGGTAAATCACATTTGTACTGACCCCCTACGCGTATAAAAAATAGAGTCGCGTTCACAGGGACTCCATACGTTCATTTCTCGTTCTGTTTGTTTGTCTTCCATTTATTCCTGAAATTATTGAGAATGCAAAGAAGGGGCAAGGTCCGTCCGGGCAGAGATGCGCGATGCCCGAATAAGGCATACTTTTAACATTTTCTAGGCAGCCAAAGTTCCTGAGCACAGGAACCCCGCGCCGGATTCCAGCGTAAATGGGCTACTTTTTATACCGGCCTCCCAGCCAGGCGACGACTATCGGCACGGTTCGCTTCGAACCGCGACTCACCCGCTGGCTGTCCTCTGTCTATTTTGTATTTGTGGTAAAAAGTAGATGTGTAAAATGGAATTTTACCACATTTTTATATTTTTGATCAGCATTTTTACCGAGTCATCTGACATCGACATCCGTACGTCTGTTTGTCCGTCTTGTTTGTCAACAACACACGTACACTGCACGAGCAGCATGTTTGAGCGTGAGTGTGCGTGTTATATGCATTCAACAATCAACCCCAAAATTGACTTACTCTGCAAGAGGGGGCATTACATTGCTGCTTTGAAAATTTTTGACATCATTGTGGCTACAATAATGATCCGATCTGAACAAATTCGAGAATCTGGTAGATATGGTCATTATCTACAAAACTGCATTTTTATTTTTTTATATCTTCAAAATTGTGGATTTTCGTCTTTTGTGGGGGCGGAAGGGGGCGGGGCGAAATTTTGAAATACACTTGTTCAGGTTTGGTATCACAGGAGTCTTGGCCAAAAGTTTGGTTGCTCTAGCTCTTATAGTCTCTGAGATCCAGGCTACACAAAATACAAAAAAAATCAAATCGACTCGATTTTGTGTAAGTGCGAAAGGGATGGAGCGAAGTTTTTGCGTATATTTGCCTCTATTGTGGCTATATTAATGATCCGATCCGATTCAGATTTGGGCCCCTGATAGATATGGGCTGTCTCTATGATTCTGCATTTTTAGTTTTTGTTATTTTTAAAATTGTGGCCGCGACAGATGTGCGCCCTTTTGTGGGGCGGAAGTGGGCGGGGCGAAATTTTGAAACATTTTTCTAGGAGTGAGAGTACACATCAGTCTGGAAAAAAAATTTGGTTGCTCTATCTCTTTTAGCCTTCGAGCAATGGGCGACGAACAAGACGGACAGACGGACGGACAGACAGGGCTATATCGACTCGGCTATTGATGCTGATCAAGAATATATATACTTTATATGGTCGGAAATTACTCCTTCTCTATGTTACACACATCCACTTTTACCACAAATACAATATAACCCTTTTTTAATTCGAGTACGGGTATAACGAGAAACAAAACGTACGGAGTCGCTTCGAACGCGACTCTACTTTTATACCCGTACTCAGTCAGTACACATGTGATTTATGTGGAATTTTAAAATGTTTTATCATTTTTTACATTTTACATTTTTTTGCTACATCTGTCATCGACATCTACATCTACATCAGTTCTCACAACACACACGTACACTGCACGAGGCAGCATGTTTGAGCGTGAGTGTGCGTGTGAGAGAAGCTGCAGCAACAATCAACCCCAATAATTGACTTACTCTGCAAGAGGAGCATATGGATTGCTGCTGAAAATTCATTTGATCATTGTGGCTACAATAATGATCCGATCTGAAAATTAATTCGAGAATCTGGTAGATATGGTCATTATCTACAATACTGCATTTTTATTTTTTTTCCATCTTCAAAATTGTGGATTTTCGTCTTTTGTGGGGGCGGAAGGGGGCGGGGCGAAATTTTGAAATACACTTGTTCAGGTTTGGTATCACAGGAGTCTTGGCCAAAAGTTTGGTTGCTCTAGCTCTTATAGTCTCTGAGATCCAGGCTACACAAAATACAAAAACCAAATACGAGTCGCTTCGACATTTTTATACCCGTACTCAAATGTGGAATTTTAAAATGTTTTTATGGAGCGAAATTTTACATTTTTTTGCTACTCTCATACATCTACATCAACTACATCATTTTTCACAAAACACCGTACACTAACACGAAGCAGCATTTTGGAGCGTGAGTGTGTTATCATAAATCTGCAGCCACAATCAACCCCAATAAATGACTTAAATAAGTGGAAGGGGAAAAAAAATCGTAGCTGAAAATTCAATTTGATCATTGTGGCTACAATAATGATCCAATCTGAACCAAATTCGGG
Source organism: Drosophila bifasciata (assembly GCA_009664405.1). NCBI lineage: Eukaryota > Metazoa > Arthropoda > Insecta > Diptera > Drosophilidae > Drosophila > Drosophila bifasciata. Next base: position 36,369,700 of record CM019042.1, on the reverse strand, counting down.
AATTGGTAGATATGGTCATTCTCTACAAAACTGCATTTTATTTTTTTTTCTATCTTCAAAATTGTGGATTTTCGTCTTTTGTGGGGGCGGAAGGGGGCGGGGCGAAATTTTGAAACCACTTGTTCAGGTTTGGTATCACAGGAGTCTTGGAAAAAAAGTTTGGTTGCTTGAAACATTATAGTCTCTGAGCAAGGCTAACACAAAATACGAAAAAAATTCTGCAGACGGATATTTTTCAAACAGGGCGCCTAATTTCATCGAAGCAAGTTTTTGCGTATACAAGAATATACATACTTTATTAGGCATGGATCCGGATCCGACGATCAAGAATATATATGTTATATCGTCGGCTGTCTCTTCCTATTTATATTTTTATGGTTTTCTATGTTACAAATTTTTTATAAAACGAGTACGGGTATAACGAGAAAGAACGTACGGAGTCGCTTCGAACGCGACTTACTTTTTATACCCGTACTCAGTCAGTACACATGTGATTTATGTGGAATTTTAAAAATGTTTTATCATTTTTACATTTTACATTTTACATTTTTCTGTCATCTGTCATCGACATCTACATCCACACTTCTCTCACAACACACACGTACACTGCACGAGGCAGCATGTTTGAGCGTGAGTGTGCGTGTGATAAATTACTGCAGCAACAATCATTTAATAATTGACTTACTCCACAAGAGGAGTGGGGGATTGCTGCTGAAAATTCATTTGATCATTGTTACAATAATTTCCGATCTGAACCAAATTCGAGAATCTGGTAGATATGGTCATTTTCTACAAAACTGCATTTTTATATTTTTCTATCTTCAAAATTGTGGATTTTCGTCATTTTGGGGCGGAAGGGGGCGGGGCGAAATTTTGAAATACACTTGTTCAGGTTTGGTATCACAGGAGTCTTCACCAAAAGTTTGGTTGCTCTAGCTCTTATAGTCTCTGAGATCCAGGCTACAATAAAATACAAAAACCAAAACGACTCGCAGGATGTGAGTGCGAAAGGGATGGAGCGCTGAGTTTTTGCGTATGTTTTTCTCTTGTTGTGGCTATATTAATGATCCGATCCGATTCAGATTTGGGCCCCTGATAGATATGGGGGATCTGCATGATTCTGCATTTTTAGTTTTGTTATTTTTAAAATTGTGGACGCCACAGATGCGCCCTTTTGGGGGGAGCGAAGTGGGGTTAGGGGCGAAATTTTAAAACATTTTTCTAGGAGTGAGATATAACATCAGTCTGGAAAAAAGTGGATGGTTGCTATCTCTTTTAGCCTTCGAGCAATGGGCGACAAACAAGACGGACAGACGGACGGACAGAATTTTGACAATACGGACGGACAGACAGGTTTGGTATCGCCCATTTATATCGGCCAATTTAAATTGGTTTTTTAGCTCTTTTAGTCACTTGAGATCCAGATTTTTAAAAAATACAAAATTGCAAATTTATCGATATTTTGAAAATATAAGTGATGAAAGGGATGGAGTACTCAAGTTTTTTAGTCATTTTTTTGCTCAATGTGGCTATATTTTTTAATGATCCATCTGATTCAGATTTCTTTTGCTGATATTTAATGATTTTTATGTTTCTTCGATATATGCATTTTTACGTTTTGTTATTTTTAAAATTGTGTTCCTTTTGATATGCCCCTTTGCATAAAATCCATCGGGCGACTGACTTCGCTTGTTTCTAAAGTTGAGTCGCTCAGTCTGGAAAATTAATGCAATATCGATCTCTTTTAGCCTTCCAGCAATGGGCGACGAACAAAACGGACAGACGGACGGACAATCAGGGCTTATCGAGTCGGCTATTGCATGCTTCCATCAAGAATATATATACTTTATATGGTCGGAAATGCTCCTTCTCTATCAGAACACATCCAAACTTTTTTACAAATACAATATATTTTACTCTTCGGCAAAATTATAACGAGAAAGAACGTACGGAGTCGCTTCGAACGCGACTCTACTTTTATACCCGTACTCAGTCAGTTTATTTATGTGAATTTTAAAATGTTTTATCATTTTTACATTTTACATTTTTTTTTAGCTACATCTGTCATCGACATCTCTACATCATCTACATCAGTTCTCACAACAACACACGTACACTGCACGAGGCAGCATGTTTGAGCGTGAGTGTGCGTGTGAAGAATCTGCAGCAACAATCAACCCCAATAATTGACTTACTCTGCAAGAGGAGTGGGGGGATTGCTGCTGAAAATTCATTTGATCATTGTGGCTACAATAATGATCCGATCTGAACCAAATTCGAGAATCTGGTAGATATGGTCATTATCTACAAAACTGCATTTTTATTTTTTCTATCTTCAAAATTGTGGATTTTCGTCTTTTTGTGGGGGCGGAAGGGGGCGGGGCGAAATTTTGAAATACACTTGTTCAGGTTTGGTATCACAGGAGTCTTGGCCAAAAGTTTGGTTGCTCTAGCTCTTATAGTCTCTGAGATCCAGGCTACACAAAATACAAAAACCAAATCGACTCGATTTTGTGTAAGTGCGAAAGGGATGGAGCGAAGTTTTTGCGTATATTTGCCTCTATTGTGGCTATATTAATGATCCGATCCGATTCAGATTTGGGCCCCTGATAGATATGGGCTGTCTCTATGATTCTGCATTTTTAGTTTTTGTTATTTTTAAAATTGTGGCCGCCACAGATGTGCGCCCTTTGTGGGGCGGAAGTGGGCGGGGCGAAATTTTGAAACATTTTTCTAGGAGTGAGAGTACACATCAGTCTGGAAAAAAATTTGGTTGCTCTATCTCTTTTAGCCTTCGAGCAATGGGCGACGAACAAGACGGACAGACGGACGGACAGACAGGGCTATATCGACTCGGCTATTGATGCTGATCAAGAATATATATACTTTTATATGGTCGGAAATTACTCCTTCTCTATGTTACACACATCCACTTTTACCACAAATACAATATACCCTTTTTACTCTTCGAGTACGGGTATAACGAGAAAAAGAACGTACGGAGTCGCTTCGAACGCGACTCTACTTTTATACCCGTACTCAGTCAGTACACATGTGATTTATGTGGAATTTTAAAATGTTTTATCATTTTACATTTTACATTTTACATTTTTTTGCTACATCTGTCATCGACATCTACATCTACATCAGTTCTCACAACACACACGTACACTGCACGAGGCAGCATGTTTGAGCGTGAGTGTGCGTGTGAGAAGAAGCTGCAGCAACAATCAACCCCAATAATTGACTTACTCTGCAAGAGGAGTGGGGGATTGCTGCTGAAAATTCATTTGATCATTGTGGCTACAATAATGATCCGATCTGAACCAAATTCGAGAATCTGGTAGATATGGTCATTATCTACAAAACTGCATTTTTATTTTTTTTTCTATCTTCAAAATTGTGGATTTTCGTCTTTTGTGGGGGCGGAAGGGGGGCGGGGCGAAATTTTGAAATACACTTGTTCAGGTTTGGTATCACAGGAGTCTTGGCCAAAAGTTTGGTTGCTCTAGCTCTTATAGTCTCTGAGATCCAGGCTACACAAAATACAAAACCAAATCGACTCGATTTTGTGTAAGTGCGAAAGGGATGGAGCGAAGTTTTTACCCGTATATTTGCCTCTATTGTGGCTATATTAAAATCCGATCCGATTCAGATTTGGGCCCCTTTTGATATGGGCTGTCTCTATGATTCTGCATTTTTAGTTTTTTGATATTTTTTAAATTGTGGCCGCCACAGATGTGCGCCATTTTGTGGGGGCGGAAGTGGGCGGGGCGAAATTTTGAAACATTTTTCTAGGAGTGAGAGTACACATCAGTCTGGAAAAAATTTTGGTTGCTCTATCTCTTTTAGCCTTCGAGCAATGGGCGACGAACAAATTCGGACAGACGGACGGACAGACATTCTCTATATCGACTCGGCTATTGATTTTTTCTGATCAAAAATATATATACTTTTTATGGTCGGAAATTACTCCTTCTCTATGTTTTTCACACATCCACTTTTACCACAAATACAATATACCCTTTTACTCTTCGAGTACGGGTATAACGAGAAAGAACGTACGTCTGGAAAAAAAAAATTTTTGCGCGACTCTACTTTATACCCGTACTCAGTCAGACATACGAGACATGTGTGGGTTTATGTGGAACACGGCTGTGTTTGATCATTTTTACATTTTGGTCATTTTACATTTTTTCTATGCTACATCTGTCATCGACATCTACATCTACATCAGCGTTCGGAAGTCTCGGGGCAAACACACACGTACACTGCACGAACGAGCTCTATGTTTTGAGCGTACTCATGCGTGTGATTTATGAATTTTAAAATATTTTCATCATTTTTTAAATTACAATTTTACATTTTTGATCAATCTGTCATTCATCTAATAATTCTCACAAATACACTCTGCACGAGATTCTTCGAGGTACGGCGTTTTGTGAGCTGAAAACAATCACGATCATTTTCGTGGCTACAATAATGATCCGATCATTGTGGCTACAAATTCAAATTCGAATCTGGTAGATATGGTCATTATCTACAAAACTGCATTTTTATTTTTTTCTATCTTCAAAATTGTGGATTTTCGTCTTTTTGTGGGGGCGGAAGGGGGGGGGGCGAAATTTTGAAATACACTTGTTCAGGTTTTGGTATCACAGGAGTCTTGGCCAAAAGTTTGGTTGCTCTAGCTCTTATATAGTCTCTGAGATCCAGGCTACACAAAATACAAAAACCAAATCGACTCGATTTTTGTGTAAGTGCGAAAGGGATGGAGCGAAGTTTTTGCGTATATTTTTTGACTATTGTGGCTATATTAATGATCCGATCCGATTCAGATTTGGGCCCCTGATAGATATGGGCTGTCTCTATGATTCTGCATTTTTAGTTTTTGTTATTTTTAAAATTGTGGCCGCCACAGATGTGCGCCCTTTGTGGGGGCGGAAGTGGGCGGGGCGAAATTTTTCAACATTTTTCTAGGGTGAGATACACATCAGTCTGGAAAAAAATTTGGTTTGCTCTATCTCTTTTTAGCCTTCGAGCAATGGGCGACGAACAAGACGGACAGACGGACGGACAGACAGGGCTATATCGACTCGGCTATTGATGCTGATCAAGAATATATATACTTTATATGGTCGGAAATTACTCCTTCTCTATGTTACACACATCCACTTTTACCACAAATACAATATACCCTTTTACTCTTCGAGTACGGGTATAACGAGTTCTTAAAAAATGCAACGTACGGAGTCGCTTCGAACGCGACTCTAATTTTTATACCCGTACTCCAGCAGTCGAAACACTACACATGTGATTTATGTGGAATTTTAAAATGTTTTATCATTTTCATTTTACATTTTACATTTTTGCTACATCTTACATCGACATCTACATCTATCATCAGTTCTCACAACAACACACGTACACTGCACGAGGCAGCATGTTTGAGCGTGAGTGTGCGTGTGAGAAACTGCAGCAACAATCAACCCCAATAATTGACTTACTCTGCAAGAGGAGTGGGGATTGCTGCTGAAAATTCATTTGATCATTGTGGCTACAATAATGATCCGATCTGAACCAAATTCGAGAATCTGGTAGATATGGTCATTATCTACAAAACTGCATTTTTTTTTTTTTTCTATCTTCAAAATTGTGGATTTTCGTCTTTTGTGGGGGCGGAAGGGGGCGGGGCGAAATTTTGAAATACACTTGTTCAGGTTTGGTATCACAGGAGTCTTGGCCAAAAGTTTGGTTGCTCTAGCTCTTATAGTCTCTGAGATCCAGGCTACACAAAATACAAAAAACCAAATCGACTCGATTTTGTGTAAGTGCGAAAGGGATGGAGCGAAAACTTTGCGTATATTTGCCTCTATTGTGGCTATATTAATGATCCGATCCGATTCAGATTTGGGCCCCTGATAGATATGGGCTGTCTCTATGATTCTGCATTTTTAGTTTTTGTTATTTTTAAAATTGTGGCCGCCACAGATGTGCGCCCTTTGTGGGGGCGGAAAGTGGGCGGGGCGAAATTTTGAAACATTTTTCTAGGAGTGAGAGTACACATCAGTCTGGAAAAAAATTTGGTTGCTCTATCTCTTTTAGCCTTCGAGCAATGGGCGACGAACAAGACGGACAGACGGACGGACAGACAGGGCTATATCGACTCGGCTATTGATGCTGATCAAGAATATATATACTTTATATGGTCGGAAATTACTCCTTCTCTATGTTACACACATCCACTTTTACCACAAATACAATATACCCTTTTTACTCTTCGAGTACGGGTATAACGAGAAAGAACGTACGGAGTCGCTTCGAACGCGACTCTACTTTTATACCCGTACTCAGTCAGTACACATGTGATTTATGTGGAATTTTAAAATGTTTTATCATTTTTTACATTTTACATTTTACATTTTTTTGCTACATCTGTCATCGACATCTACATCTACATCAGTTCTCACAACACACACGTACACTGCACGAGGCAGCATGTTTGAGCGTGAGTGTGCGTGTGAGGAGAAGCTGCAGCAACAATCAACCCCAATAATTGACTTACTCTGCAAGAGGAGTGGGGGGATTGCTGCTGAAAATTCATTTGATCATTGTGGCTACAATAATGATCCGATCTGAACCAAATTCGAGAATCTGGTAGATATGGTCATTATCTACAAAACTGCATTTTTATTTTTTTTCTATCTTCAAAATTGTGGATTTTCGTCTTTTGTGGGGGCGGAAGGGGCGGGGCGAAATTTTGAAATACACTTGTTCAGGTTTGGTATCACAGGAGTCTTGGCCAAAAAAATTTGGTTGCTCTAGCTCTTATAGTCTCTGAGATCCAGGCTACACAAAATACAAAAAACAAATCGTGGAATTTTTGTGTGTTTGCGAAATTTTTGGAGCGAAGTTTTTGCGTATATTTTTTTCAGTATTGTGGCTATGATTAATGATCCGATCCGATTCAATAATTTATCCCTTTTAGATATGGGCTGTCTCTATGATTCTGCATTTTAGTTTTTTGTTATTTTTAAAATTGTGGCCGCAACAGATGTGCGCCCTTTGTGGGGGCGGAAGGCAGCGGGGCGAAATTTTTTAAACATTTTTCTAGGAATGAGAGTACACATCAGTCTGGAAAAAATTTGGTTGCTCTATCTCTTTTAGCCTTCGAGCAATGGGCGACGAACAAGACGGACAGACGGACGGACAGACAGGGCTATATCGACTCGGCTATTGATGCTGATCAAGAATATATATACTTTTTATATGGTCGGAAATTACTCCTTCTCTATGTTACACACATCCACTTTTACCACAAATACAATATACCCTTTTACTCTTCGAGTACGGGTATAACGAGAAAAAAAAACGTACGGAGTCGCTTCGAACGCGACTCTACTTTTATACCCGTACTCAGTCAGTATACATGTGATTTATGTGGAATTTTAAAATGTTTTTATCATTTTTTTTTACATTTTACATTTTACATTTTTTTTGCTACATCTGTCATCGACATCTTTATCTACATCAGTTTTTTCACAACACACACGTACACTGCACGAGGCAGCATGTTTGAGCGTGAGTGTGCGTGTGAAGAGAAGCTGCAGCAACAATCAACCCCAATAATTGACTTACTCTGCAAGAGGAGTGGGGGGATTTCTGCTGAAAATTCATTTGATCATTGTGGCTACAATAATGATCCGATCTGAACCAAATTCGAGAATCTGGTAGATATGGTCATTATCTACAAAACTGCATTTTTATTTTTTTTCTATCTTCAAAATTGTGGATTTTCGTCTTTTGTATATCGAAGGGGGCGGGGCGAAATTTTGAAATACACTTGTTCAGGTTTGGTATCACAGGAGTCTTGGCCAAAAGTTTGGTTGCTCTAGCTCTTATAGTCTCTGAGATCCAGGCTACACAAAATACAAAAACCAAATCGACTCGATTTTGTGTAAGTGCGAAAGGGATGGAGCGAAATTTTTGCGTATATTTTTACATCTATTGTGGCTATATTAATGATCCGATCTACATTCAGATTTGGGCCCCTGATAGATATGGGCTGTCTCTATGATTCTGCATTTTTAGTTTTTGTTATTTTTTTAAAATTGTGGCCGCCACAGATGTGCGCCCTTTGTGGGGGCGGAAAAAATGGGCGTGGCGAAATTTTGAAACATTTTTCTAGGATGAAAGTACACATCAGTCTGGAAAAAAATTTGGTTGCTCTATCTCTTTTAGCCTTCGAGCAATGGGCGACGAACAAGACGGACAGACGGACGGACAGACAGATAGGCTATATCGACTCGGCTATTGATGCTGATCAAGAATATATATACTTTATATGGTCGGAAATTACTCCTTCTCTATGTTACACACATCCACTTTTACCACAAATACAATATACCCTTTTACTTCTTCGGTACGGGTATAACGAGTAAAAGAACGTACGGAGTCGCTTCGAACGCGACTCTATTTTATACCCGTACTCAGTCAGTACACATGTGATTTATGTGGAATTTTAAAATGTTTTATCATTTTTTACATTTTACATTTTACATTTTTGCTACATCTGTCATCGACATCTACATCTACATCATCTACATCAGTTCTCACAACACACACGTACACTGCACGAGGCAGCATGTTTGAGCGTGAGTGTGCGTGTGAATTTTTAATCTGCAAACAATCAACCCCAATAATTGAACAACTCTGCAAGAGGAGGGGGGATTGCTGCTGAAAATTCATTTGATCATTGTGGCTACAATAATGATCCGATCTGAACCAAATTCGAGAATCTGGTAGATATGGTCATTATCTACAAAACTGCATTTTTATTTTTTTTCTATCTTCAAAATTGTGGATTTTCGTCTTTTGTGGGGGCGGAAGGGGCGGGGCGAAATTTTGAAATACACTTGTTCAGGTTTGGTATCACAGGAGTCTTGGCCAAAAGTTTGGTTGCTCTAGCTCTTATAGTCTCTGAGATCCAGGCTACACAAAATACAAAAAACGTACGGAGTCAAATCGACTCGATTTTGTGTGTTTAAAATGCGAAAGGGATGGAGCGAAGTTTTTGCGTATGTTTTTGTCTATTGTGGCTATATTAATGATCCGATCCGATTCAGATTTGGGCCCCTGATAGATATGGGCTGTCTCTATGATTCTGCATTTTTTTCTAGTTTTTGTTATTTTTAAAATTGTGGCCGCCACAGATGTGCGCCCTTTTCAATGGGGGCGGAAGTGGGCGGGGCGAAATTTTGAAACATTTTTCTAGGAGTGAGAGTACACATCAGTCTGGAAAAAAATTTGGTTGCTCTATCTCTTTTTTAGCCTTCGAGCAATGGGCGACGAACAAGACGGACAGACGGACGGACAGACAGGGGCTATATCGACTCGGCTATTGATGCTGATCAAGAATATATATACTTTATATGGTCGGAAATTACTCCTTCTCTATGTTACACACATCCACTTTTACCACAAATACAATATACCCTTTTACTCTTCGAGTACGGGTATAACGAGAAAAAAACGTACGGAGTCGCTTCGAACGCGACTCTACTTTTATACCCGTACTCAGTCAGTACACATGTGATTTATGTGGAATTTTAAAATGTTTTATCATTTTTTACATTTTACATTTTACATTTTTGCTACATCTGTCATCGACATCTACATCTACATCAGTTCTCACAACACACACGTACACTGCACGAGGCAGCATGTTTGAGCGTGAGTGTGCGTGTGAGAAGAAGCTGCAGCAACAATCAACCCCAATAATTGACTTACTCTGCAAGGGGAGGGGGATTGCTGCTGAAAATTCATTTGATCATTGTGGCTACAATAATGATCCGATCTGAACCAAATTCGAGAATCTGGTAGATATGGTCATTATCTACAAAACTGCATTTTTATTTTTTTTCTATCTTCAAAATTGTGGATTTTCGTCTTTTGTGGGGGCGGAAGGGGGCGGGGCGAAATTTTGAAATACACTTGTTCAGGTTTGGTATCACAGGAGTCTTGGCCAAAAGTTTGGTTGCTCTAGCTCTTATAGTCTCTGAGATCCAGGCTACACAAAATACAAAAACCAAATCGACTCGATTTTGTGTGTAACGCGAAAGGGATGGAGCCGTTTTTGCGTATATTTTTCTATTGTGGCTATATTAATGATCCGATCCGATTCAGATTTGGGCATTTGATAGATATGGGCTGTCTCTATGATTCTGCATTTTTAGTTTTTGTTATTTTTTTTTTAAATTGTGGCCGCCACAGATGTGCGCTCTTTGTGGGGGCGGAAGTGGGCGGGGCGAAATTTTGAAACATTTTTCTAGGAGTGAGAGTACACATCAGTCTGGAAAAAAATTTGGTTGCTCTATCTCTTTTAGCCTTCGAGCAATGGGCGACGAACAAGACGGACAGACGGACGGACAGACACAGGGCTATATCGACTCGGCTATTGATGCTGATCAAGAATATATATACTTTTATATGGTCGGAAATTACTCCTTCTCTATGTTACACACATCCACTTTTACCACAAATACAATATACCCTTTTACTCTTCGAGTACGGGTATAACGAGAAAAGAACGTACGGAGTCGCTTCGAACGCGACTCTACTTTTATACCCGTACTCAGTCAGTACACATGTGATTTATGTGGAATTTTAAAATGTTTTATCATTTTTTACATTTTACATTTTACATTTTTTTGCTACATCTGTCATCGACATCTACATCTACATCAGTTCTCACAACACACACGTACACTGCACGAGGCAGCATGTTTGAGCGTGAGTGTGCGTGTGAAAAAGCTGCAGCAACAATCAACCCCAATAATTGACTTACTCTGCAAGAGGAGTGGGGGATTGCTGCTGAAAATTCATTTGATCATTGTGGCTACAATAATGATCCGATCTGAACCAAATTCGAGAATCTGGTAGATATGGTCATTATCTACAAAACTGCATTTTTATATTTTTCTATCTTCAAAATTGTGGATTTTCGTCTTTTGTGGAGCGGAAGGGGGCGGGGCGAAATTTTTGAAATACACTTGTTCAGGTTTGGTATCACAGGAGTCTTGGCCAAAAGTTTGGTTGCTCTAGCTCTTATAGTCTCTGAGATCCAGGCTACACAAAATACAAAAAAGAGAGAACGTACGGAGTCGCTTCGAACGCGACTCTACTTTTATACCCGTACTCAGTGATTTTTATGTGGAATTTTAAAATGTTTTATCATTTTTTTACATTTTACATTTTTTTACATCTGTCATCGACATCTACATCTACATCATCTACATCAGTTCTCACAACAACACACGTACACTGCACGAGGCAGCATTTTTGAGCGTGAGTGTGTGTGTGAGAGAATCTGCAGCCACAATCAACCCCAATAAATGACTTACGGCGCAAAGTGGAAGGGGACAGCTCGTAGCTGAAAATTCATTTGATCATTGTGGCTACAATAATGATCCGATCTGAACCAAATTCGAGGAATCTGGTAGATATGCTCATTCTCTACAAAACTGCATTTTTATTTTTTTTCTATCTTCAAAATTGTGGATTTTCGTCTTTTGTGGGGGCGGAAGGGGGATGGGGCGAAATTTTTGAAATACACTTGTTCAGGTTTGGTATCACAGGAGTCTTGGCCAAAAGTTTGGTTGCTCTAGCTCTTATAGTCTCTGAGATCCAGGCTACACAAAATACAAAAACCAAAACGACTCGATTTTGTGTGAGTGCGAAAGGGATGGAGCAAGTTTTTGCGTATGTTTTTGTCTATTGTGGCTATATTAATGATCCGATCCGATTCAGATTTGGGCCCAGCCCATAGATATGGGCTGTCTCTATGATTCTGCATTTTTAGTTTTTTGTTATTTTTAAAATTGTGGCCGCCACAGATGTGCGCCCTTTTGTGGGGGCGGAAGTGGGCGTGGCGATTTTTGAAACATTTTTCTAGGATTGAGGATCTACAACACATCAGTCTGGAAAAAAAACTTTGGTTGCTCTATCTCTTTTTAGCCTAGCAATGGGCGACGAACAAGACGGACAGACGGACGGACAACAAAATATATCGACTTGCGAATTGATGCTGATCAAGAATATATATACTTTATATGGTCGGAAATTTTGAAATGGCCTATGTTACACACATCCACTTTTACCACAAATACAAAATACCCTTTACTTGTACTCTAAAACGTATAGTCGCTTCGAACGCGACTATACCCGTTTCTCAGTCAGTCGACTCGATTTTTGTGTAATTTTAAAATGGATTTAGCGAAGTTTTTGCGTATATTTTTTTCTATTGTGGCTATATTAATGATCCGATCCGATTCAGATTTGGGCCATTTCCACATAGATATGGGCTGTCTCTATGATTCTGCATTTTTAGTTTTTTTTATTTTTTGAAAATTGTGGCCGCCACAGATGTGCGCCCTTTTTGGGGGCGGAAGTGGGCGGGGCGAAATTTTGAAAATTTTTTTTCATTGTGAGAGTACACATCAGTCTGGAAAAAAATTTGGTTGCTCTATCTTTTTTTAGCCTTCGAGCAATGGGCGACGAACAAGACGGACAGACGGACGGACAGACAGGGCTATATCGACTCGGCTATTGATGCTGATCAAGAATATATATATTTATATGGTCGGAAAAGCTCCTTCTCTATGTTACACACATCCACTTTTACCACAAATACAATATACCCTTTTACTCTTCGAACGGGTATAACGAGAAAAAGAACGTACGGAGTCGCTTCGAACGCGACTCTACTTTTATACCCGTACTCAGTCAGTACACATTGATTTATGTGGAATTTTAAAATGTTTTATCATTTTTTACATTTTACATTTTACATTTTTTTTTTCTTCTGTCATCGACATCTACATCTACATCAGTTCTCACAACACACACGTACACTGCACGAGGCAGCATGTTTGAGCGTGAGTGTGCGTGTGAGAATGAATCTGCAGCAACAATCAACCCCAATAATTGACTTACTCTGCAAGAGGAAGGGGGGGATTGCTGCTGAAAATTCATTTGATCATTGTGGCTACAATAATGATCCGATCTGAACCAAATTCGAGAATCTGGTAGATATGGTCATTATCTACAAAACTGCATTTTTATTTTTTTTCTATCTTCAAAATTGTGGATTTTCGTCTTTTGTGGGGGCGGAAGGGGCGGGGCGAAATTTTGAAATACACTTTGTTCAGGTTTGGTATCACAGGAGTCTTGGCCAAAAGTTTGGTTGCTCTAGCTCTTATAGTCTCTGAGATCCAGGCTACACAAAATACAAAAACCAAATCGACTCGATTTTGTGTAAGTGCGAAAGGGATGGAGCGAAGTTTTTGCGTATATTTGCCTCTATTGTGGCTATATTAATGATCCGATCCGATTCAGATTTGGGCCCCTGATAGATATGGGCTGTCTCTATGATTCTGCATTTTTAGTTTTTGTTATTTTTAAAATTGTGGCCGCCACAGATGTGCGCCCTTTGTGGGGGGCGGAAGTGGGCGGGGCGAAATTTTTAAACATTTTTCTAGGAGTGAGAGTACACATCAGTCTGGAAAAAAAAAATTGGTTGCTCTATCTCTTTTTAGCCTTCGAGCAATGGGCGACGAACAAGACGGACAGACGGACGGACAGACAGGGCTATATCGACTCGGCTATTGATGCTGATCAAGAATATATATACTTTATATGGTCGGAAATTACTCCTTCTCTATGTTACACACATCCACTTTTACCACAAATACAATATACCCTTTTACTCTTCGAGTACGGGTATAACGAGAAAGAACGTACGGAGTCGCTTCGAACGCGACTCTACTTTTTTTATACCCGTACTCAGTCAGTACACATGTGATTTATGTGGAATTTTAAAATGTTTTATCATTTTTTACATTTTACATTTTACATTTTACATTTTTTTGCTACATCTGTCATCGACATCTACATCTACATCAGTTCTCACAACACACACGTACACTGCACGAGGCAGCATGTTTGAGCGTGAGTGTGCGTGTGTGAAGAAGCTGCAGCAAACAATCAACCCCAATAATTGACTTACTCTGCAAGAGGAGTGGGGGATTGCTGCTGAAAATTCATTTGATCATTGTGGCTACAATAATGATCCGATCTGAACCAAATTCGAGAATCTGGTAGATATGGTCATTATCTACAAAACTGCATTTTTATATTTTTTTTTCTATCTTCAAAATTGTGGATTTTCGTCTTTTGTGGGGGCGGAAGGGGGCGGGGCGAAATTTTGAAATACACTTGTTCAGGTTTGGTATCACAGGAGTCTTGGCCAAAAGTTTGGTTGCTCTAGCTCTTATAGTCTCTGAGATCCAGGCTACACAAAATACAAAAACCAAAACGACTCGATTTTGTGTAAGTGCGAAAGGGATGGAGCGAAGTTTTTGCGTATATTTTTGTCTATTGTGGCTATATTAATGATCCGATCCGATTCAGATTTGGGCCCCTGATAGATATGGGCTGTCTCTATGATTCTGCATTTTTAGTTTTTGTTATTTTTAAAATTGTGGCCGCCACAGATGTGCGCCCTTTGTCACAACAAAGTGGGCGGGGCACTGCACGAGGAAACATTTTTCTAGGAGTGAGAGTACACATCAGTCTGGAAAAAAATTTGGTTGCTCTATCTCCCCAATAAGCCTTCGAGCAATGGGCGACGAACAAGACGGACAGAATGACGGACGGACGGACAGACAGGGCTATATCGACTCGGCTATTGATGCTGATCAAGAATATATATACTATATATGGTCGGAAATTACTCCTTCTCTATGTTACACACATCCCCTTTTACCACAAATACAATATACCCTTTTTTGTCTTCGAGTACGGGTATAACGAAAAAAACGTACGGAGTCGCTTCGAACGCGAAATACTTTTATACCCGTTTCAGTCAGTACACATGTGATTTATGTGGAATTTTAAAATGTTTTATCATTTTTACATTTTACATTTTACATTTTTGACATCTGTCATCGACATCTACATCTACATCAGTTCTCAAACACACACGTACACTGCACGAGGCAGCATGTTTGAGCGTGAGTGTGCGTGTGAGAGAAGCTGCAGCAACAATCAACCCCAATAATTTTACTCTGCGTATATTTTGCTGCTCTTCATTGTTGTGGCTACAATAATGATCCGATCTGATTCAAATTTGGGAATCTGGTAGATATGGTCATTATCTATGAAACTGCATTTTTATATTTTTTTATTTTCAAAATTGTGGCCGCCACAGATTGCGCTTTTGTGGGGGCGGAAGGGGGCGGGGCGAAATTTTTAAACATTTTCTAGGTTTGAGATCACATCAGTCTTGGCCAAAAAAAAAATTTGGTTGCTCTATCTCTTTTAGTCCTTCGAGAATGGGCGACGAACAAGACGGACAGACGGACGGACAGACAGGGCTATATCGACTCGGCTATTGATGCTGATCAAGAATATATATACTTTATATGGTCGGAAATTTCCTTCTCTATGTTTCCACTTTTCCACAAATACAATATACCTATATTTCGAGTACGGGTATAACCGAAAGAACGTAAAGATTTCGAACGCGACTCTACTTTTATTTGATACTCATCAGTACTGTCTTTATGAATTTTGCAATGTTTTATCATTTTTTTTTTTATTTTTTTTTTTTCTAAATCTGTCAACATCACATCTGCGCCCTTTGTGGGGGCGGAAGTACACTGGCGGGGAGCGAAATTTTGAAACAGCAACAATCAGGAGTGAAAAGTACACATCACGGTCTGCAAAAAAAAATTCATTTGATCATTGTGGCTTGATCCGATCTGAACCAAATTCGGCGAATTTTTAGATATGCTCATTCTTCGCATTTTTAATTTTTTTATCTTCAAAAATTGGGCGACGAACAAGACGGACAGACGGACGGACAGACGGGGCTATATCGACTCGGCTATTGATGCTGATCAAGAATATATATAGGAGTATATGGTCGGAAATTTTGGTTCTCTATGTTACACACATCCAGTTTTACCACAAATACAATATACCCTTTTACTCTTCGAGTACGGGTATAACGAAAAGAACGTACGGAGTCGCTTCGAACGCGACTCTACTTTTATACCCGTACTCAGTCAGTACACATGTGATTTATGTGGAATTTTAAAATGTTTTATCATTTTTTACATTTTTACATTTTACATTTTTGCTACATCTGTCATCTGTCATCGACATCTACATCTACATCAGTTCTCACAACACACACGTACACTGCACGAGGCAGCATGTTTGAGCGTGAGTGTGCGTGTGAGAGAATCTGCAGCAACAATCAACCCCAATAATTGACTTACTCTGCAAGAGGAGTGGGGGATTGCTGCTGAAAATTCATTTGATCATTGTGGCTACAATAATGATCCGATCTGAACCAAATTCGAGAATCTGGTAGATATGGTCATTATCTACAAAACTGCATTTTTATATTTTTTCTATCTTCAAAATTGTGGATTTTCGTCTTTTGTGGGGGCGGAAGGGGGCGGGGCGAAATTTTGAAATACACTTGTTCAGGTTTGGTATCACAGGAGTCTTGGCCAAAAGTTTGGTTGCTCTAGCTCTTATAGTCTCTGAGATCCAGGCTACACAAAATACAAAAAACCAAATCGACTCGATTTTTGTGTAAGTGCGAAAGGGATGGAGCGAAGTTTTTTGCGTATATTTGCCTCTATTGTGGCTATATTAATGATCCGATCCGATTCAGATTTGGGCCCCTGATAGATATGGGCTGTCTATGATTCTGCATTTTTAGTTTTTGTTATTTTTAAAATTGTGGCCGCCACAGATGTGCGCCCTTTTGTGGGGGGGGAAGTGGGCGGGGCGAAATTTTGAAACATTTTTCTAGGAGTGAGAGAATACATCAGTCTGGAAAAAAAAATTTGGTTGCTCTATCTCTTTTAGCCTTCGAGCAATGGGCGACGAACAAGACGGACAGACGGACGGACAGACAGGGCTATATCGACTCGGCTATTGATGCTGATCAAGAATATATATACTTTATATGGTCGGAAATTACTCCTTCTCTATGTTACACACATCCACTTTTACCACAAATACAATATACCCTTTTCTTCTCTTCGAGTACGGGTATAACGAGAAAGAACGTACGGAGTCGCTTCGAACGCGACTCTACTTTTATACCCGTACTCAGTCAGTACACATGTGATTTATGTGGAATTTTAAAATGTTTTATCATTTTTTTTTTTTTTACATTTTTTTTTTGAACAACATCTGTCATCGACTACATCTGTCATCGACATCTACATCTACATCAGTTCTCACAACACACACGTACACTGCACGAGGCAGCATGTTTGAGCGTGAGTGTGCGTGTGAGAGAAGCTGCAGCAACAATCAACCCCAATAATTGACTTACTCTGCAAGAGGAGTGGGGGATTGCTGCTGAAAATTCATTTGATCATTGTGGCTACAATAATGATCCGATCTGAACCAAATTCGAGAATCTGGTAGATATGGTCATTATCTACAAAACTGCATTTTTATATTTTTTCTATCTTCAAAATTGTGGATTTTCGTCTTTTGTGGGGGCGGAAGGGGCGGGGCGAAATTTTGAAATACACTTGTTCAGGTTTGGTATCACAGGAGTCTTGGCCAAAAGTTTGGTTGCTCTAGCTCTTATAGTCTCTGAGATCCAGGCTACACAAAATACAAAAAACCAAATCGACTCGATTTTGTGTAAGTGCGAAAGGGATGGAGCGAAGTTTTTGCGTATATTTGCCTCTATTGTGGCTATATTAATGATCCGATCCGATTCAGATTTGGGCCCCTGATAGATATGGGCTGTCTCTATGATTCTGCATTTTTAGTTTTTGTTATTTTTAAAATTGTGGCCGCCACAGATGTGCGCCCTTTGTGGGGGCGGAAGTGGGCGGGGCGAAATTTTGAAACATTTTTCTAGGAGTGAGAGTACACATCAGTCTGGAAAAAAAAATTGGTTGCTCTATCTCTTTTAGCCTTCGAGCAATGGGCGACGAACAAGACGGACAGACGGACAGACGGACAGACAGGGGCTATATCGACTCGGCTATTGATGCTGATCAAGAATATATATACTTTATATGGTCGGAAATTACTCCTTCTCTATGTTACACACATCCACTTTTACCACAAATACAATATACCCTTTTTACTCTTCGAGTACGGGTATAACGAGAAAGAACGTACGGAGTCGCTTCGAACGCGACTCTACTTTTATACCCGTACTCAGTCAGTACA
The DNA here is from genome assembly GCA_009664405.1 of Drosophila bifasciata. NCBI lineage: Eukaryota > Metazoa > Arthropoda > Insecta > Diptera > Drosophilidae > Drosophila > Drosophila bifasciata. The sequence continues at coordinate 36,351,421 of CM019042.1, read as the reverse complement.
CATGTGATTTATGTGGAATTTTAAAATGTTTTATCATTTTTTTTTTACATTTTACATTTTACATTTTTTGCTACATCTGTCATCGACATCTACATCTACATCAGTTCTCACAACACACACGTACACTGCACGAGGCAGCATGTTTGAGCGTGAGTGTGCGTGTGAGAGAAGCTGCAGCAACAATCAACCCCAATAATTGACTTACTCTGCAAGAGGAGTGGGGGATTGCTGCTGAAAATTCATTTGATCATTGTGGCTACAATAATGATCCGATCTGAACCAAATTCGAGAATCTGGTAGATATGGTCATTATCTACAAAACTGCATTTTTATATTTTTTTCTATCTTCAAAATTGTGGATTTTCGTCTTTTGTGGGGGGCGGAAGGGGCGGGGCGAAATTTTTGAAATACACTTGTTCAGGTTTGGTATCACAGGAGTCTTGGCCAAAAGTTTGGTTGCTCTAGCTCTTATAGTCTCTGAGATCCAGGCTACACAAAATACAAACGAGAACGAGAACGTTTGGAGTCGCTTCGAACGCGACTCTACTTTTATACCCGTACTCAGTGATTTATGTGGAATTTTTAAAATGTTTTATCATTTTTTACATTTTACATTTTTGCTACATCTGTCATCGACATCTACATCTACATCATCTACATCAGTTCTCACAACAACACACGTACACTGCACGAGGCAGCATTTTTGAGCGTGAGTGTGTGTGTGTGAAAGAATCTGCAGCCACAATCAACCCCAATAAACATGACTTACGGCGCAAGTGGAAGGGGACAGCTCGTAGCTGAAAATTCATTTGATCATTGTGGCTACAATAATGATCCGATCTGAACCAAATTCGGGAATCTGGTAGATATGCTCATTCTCTACAAAACTGCATTTTTATATTTTTTCTATCTTCAAAATTGTGGATTTTCGTCTTTTTTAGGGGGGCGGAAGGGGGCGGGGCGAAATTTTGAAATACACTTGTTTCGGTTTGGTATCACAGGAGTCTTGGCCAAAAGTTTGGTTGCTCTAGCTCTTATAGTCTCTGAGATCCAGGCTACACAAAATACAAAAAAAAAACGACTCGATTTTGTGTGAGTGCGAAAGGGATGGAGCGAAGTTTTTGCGTATGTTTTTTCTTGCTATTGTGGCTATATTAATGATCCGATCCGATTCAGATTTGGGCCCCTGATAGATATGGGCTGTCTCTATGATTCTGCATTTTTAGTTTTTGTTATTTTTAAAATTGTGGCCGCCACAGATGTGCGCCCTTTGTGGGGGCGGAAGTGGGCGGGGCGAAAATTTTGAAACTTTTTCTAGGAGTGAGAGTACACATCAGTCTGGAAAAAAAAAAATTTGGTTGCTCTATCTCTTTTTAGCCTTCGAGCAATGGGCGACGAACAAGACGGACAGACGGACGGACAGACAGGGCTATATCGACTCGGCTATTGATGCTGATCAAGAATATATATACTTTATATGGTCGGAAATTACTCCTTCTCTATGTTACACACATCCACTTTTACCACAAATACAATATACCCTTTTACTCTTCGAGTACGGGTATAAAAACCAAATCGTACGGATTTTGCTTCGAACGCGATGGAGCTTTTTTTTGCGTATCAGTCAGTACACATGTGATTTATGGGAATTTTAAAATGATTTATCCGATTTTTTGGGCCCCTTACATTTTTGCTACATCTGTCATTCTGATTTTCTACATTTTGGATCAGTTCTCACAAAATTGTGGCCTGCACGAGATGTGCGCATGTTTGAGGGGCGTGAGTGTGCGGGGCGAAATTTGCAACATTTTTCAACCCCAATAATTGACTTATCAGTCTGCAAAAAAAATTTGGGATTGCTCTGAAAATCTTTTTCATTGTGGCTACAATAATGGGCCGATCTGAACCAAATTCGAGAACGGGTAGACATGGCTATATCGACTCGGCTGCATTTTTGCTTTTTCTATCTTCAAAATATATATTCGTTTTTGTGGTCGGGGCTAAATTTTGAAATCCTTCTCTATGGTTTGGTATCACATCCATTTTTACCAAAAATTTGGTTGCTATACCCTTTTAGTCTTCGAGATCCAGGCTATAACGATACGGAGTCGCTTCGAACGCGACTCTACTTTTATACCCGTACTCAGTCAGTACACATGTGATTTATGTGGAATTTTAAAATGTTTTATCATTTTTTACATTTTACATTTTTTTTTTGCTACATCTGACATCTACATCTACATCTCTACATCAGTTCTCACAACAACACACGTACACTGCACGAGGCAGCATGTTTGAGCGTGAGTGTGCGTGTGTGAAGAATCTGCAGCAACAATCAACCCCAATAATTGACTTACTCTGCAAGAGGAGGGGGGGATTGCTGCTGAAAATTCATTTGATCATTGTGGCTACAATAATGATCCGATCTGAACCAAATTCGAGAATCTGGTAGATATGGTCATTATCTACAAAACTGCATTTTTATATTTTTTCTATCTTCAAAATTGTGGATTTTCGTCTTTTTCAAAATGGGGGCGGAAGGGGGCGGGGCGAAATTTTGAAATACACTTGTTCAGGTTTGGTATCACAGGAGTCTTGGCCAAAAGTTTGGTTGCTCTAGCTCTTATAGTCTCTGAGATCCAGGCTACACAAAATACAAAAACCAAAACGACTCGATTTTGTGTAAGTGCGAAAGGGATGGAGCGAAGTTTTTGCGTATATTTTTGTCTATTGTGGCTATATTAATGATCCGATCCGATTCAGATTTGGGCCCCTGATAGATATGGGCTGTCTCTATGATTCTGCATTTTTAGTTTTTTGTTATTTTTAAAATTGTGGCCGCCACAGATGTGCGCCCTTTGTGGGGGCGGAAGTGGGCGGGGCGAAATTTTGAAACATTTTTCTAGGAGTGAGAGTACACATCAGTCTGGAAAAAAAAATGGTTTTCTATCTCTTTTAGCCTTCGAGCAATGGGCGACGAACAAGACGGACAGACGGACGGACAGACAGGGCTATATCGACTCGGCTATTGATGCTGATCAAGAATATATATACTTTTATATGGTCGGAAATTACTCCTTCTCTATGTTACACACATCCACTTTTACCACAAATACAATATACCCTTTTTACTCTTCGAGTACGGGTATAACGAGAAAGAAATACGGAGTCGCTTTTGTGCGACTCTACTTTTATACCCGTACTCAGTCAGTACACATGTGATTTATGTGGAATTTTAAAATGTTTTATCATTTTTTTTACATTTTACATTTTTTTGCTACATCTGTCATCGACATCTACATCTTTTGTTCATTTCTCACAACACACACGTACACTGCACGAGGCAGCATGTTTGAGCGTGAGTGTGCGTGTGAGAGAAGCTGCAGCAACAATCAACCCCAATAATTGACTTACTCTGCAAGAGGATTGGGGCTTGCTGCTGAAAATTCATTTGATCATTGTGGCTACAATAATGATCCGATCTGAACCAAATTCGAGAATCTGGTAGATATGGTCATTATCTACAAAACTGCATTTTTATTTTTTTTCTATCTTCAAAATTGTGGATTTTCGTCTTTTGTGGGGGCGGAAGGGGGCGGGGCGAAATTTTGAAATACACTTGTTCAGGTTTGGTATCACAGGAGTCTTGGCCAAAAGTTTGGTTGCTCTAGCTCTTATAGTCTCTGAGATCCAGGCTACACAAAAATACAAAAACCAAATCGACTCGATTTTGTGTAAGTGCGAAAGGGATGGATGCGGAATTTTTTGCGTATATTTTTCTTACATTTTGGCTATATTAATGCTCCGATCCGATTCAGATTTGGGCCCCTGATAGATATGGGCTGTCTCTATGATTCTGCATTTTTTTGTTTTTGTTATTTTTAAAATTGTGGCCGCCACAGATGTGCGCCCTTTGTGGGAGCGGAAGTGGGCGGGGCGAAATTTTGAAACATTTTTCTAGGATTGAGAGTACACATCAGTCTGGAAAAAAAATTTGGTTGCTCTATCTCTTTTAGCCTTCGAGCAATGGGCGACGAACAAGACGGACAGACGGACGGACAGACAGGGCTATATCGACTCGGCTATTGATGCTGATCAAGAATATATATACTTTATATGGTCGGAAATTACTCCTTCTCTATGTTACACACATCCACTTTTACCACAAATACAATATACCCTTTTACTCTTCGAGTACGGGTATAACGAAAAAAGAACGTACGGAGTCGCTTCGAACGCGACTCTACTTTTATACCCGTACTAAGTCAGTACACATGTGATTTATGTGGAATTTTAAAATGTTTTATCATTTTTTTTTTTTTATTTTTTTTTGCTACATCTGTCATCGACATCTACATCTACATCAGTTCTCACAACACACACGTACACTGCACGAGGCAGCATGTTTTGAGCGTGAGTGTGCGTGTGAGAAGCTGCAGCAACAATCAACCCCAATAATTGACTTACTCTGCAAGAGGAGTGGGGGCTTGCTGCTGAAAATTCATTTGATCATTGTGGCTACAATAATGATCCGATCTGAACCAAATTCGAGAATCTGGTAGATATGGTCATTATCTACAAAACTGCATTTTTATATTTTTTCTATCTTCAAAATTGTGGATTTTCGTCTTTTGTGGGGGCGGAAGGGGGCGGGGCGAAATTTTGAAATACACTTGTTCAGGTTTGGTATCACAGGAGTCTTGGCCAAAAGTTTGGTTGCTCTAGCTCTTATAGTCTCTGAGATCCAGGCTACACAAAATACAAAAAACCAAATCGACTCGATTTTGTGTAAGTGCGAAAGGGATGGAGCGAAGTTTTTGCGTATATTTGCCTCTATTGTGGCTATATTAATGATCCGATCCGATTCAGATTTGGGCCCCTGATAGATATGGGCTGTCTCTATGATTCTGCATTTTTAGTTTTTGTTATTTTTAAAATTGTGGCCGCCACAGATGTGCGCCCTTTTTGTGGGGGAAGTGGGCGGGGCGAAATTTTGAAACATTTTTCTAGGAGTGAGAGTACACATCAGTCTGGAAAAAAATTTGGTTGCTCTATCTCTTTTTAGCCTTCGAGCAATGGGCGACGAACAAGACGGACAGACGGACGGACAGACAGGGCTATATCGACTCGGCTATTGATGCTGATCAAGAATATATATACTTTATATGGTCGGAAATTACTCCTTCTCTATGTTACACACATCCACTTTTTACCACAAATACAATATACCCTTTTACTCTTCGAGTACGGGTATAACGAGAAAGAACGTACGGAGTCGCTTCGAACGCGACTCTACTTTTATACCCGTACTCAGTCAGTACACATGTGATTTATGTGGAATTTTAAAATGTTTTATCATTTTTTTTTACATTTTACATTTTTTGCTTTTTTGTCATCGACATCATCTACATCAGTTCTCATCCACACACGTACACTGCACGAGGCAGCATGTTTGAGCGTGAGTGTGCGTGTGAAGAAGGAGCAACAATCAACCCCAATAATTGACTTACTCTGCAAGAGGAGCCAGTGGGGGATTTGCTGAAAATTCATTTGATCATTGTGGCTACAATAATGATCCGATCTGAACCAAATTCGAGAATCTGGTAGATATGCTCATTCTCTACAAAACTGCATTTTTATATTTTTTCTATCTTCAAAATTGTGGATTTTCGTCTTTTGTGGGGGCGGAAGGGGGCGGGGCGAAATTTTGAAATACACTTGTTCAGGTTTGGTATCACAGGAGTCTTGGCCAAAAGTTTGGTTGCTCTAGCTCTTATAGTCTCTGAGATCCAGGCTACACAAAATACAAAAACCAAAACGACTCGATTTTGTGTGAGTGCGAAAGGGATGGAGCGAAGTTTTTTTGCGTATGTTTTTGTCTATTGTGGCTATATTAATGATCCGATCCGATTCAGATTTGGGCCCCATGATAGATATTTTGGCTGTCTCTATGATTCTGCATTTTAGTTTTTTGTTATTTTTAAAATTGTCTACCACAGATGTGCGCCCTTTGTGGGGGCGGAAGTGGGCGGGGCGAAATTTTTGAAACATTTTTCTAGGATTGAGGTACACATCAGTCTGGAAAAAATTTCTGGTTGCTCTATCTCTTTTTAGCCTTCGAGCAATGGGCGACGAACAAGACGGACAGACGGACGGACAGACAGGGCTATATCGACTCGGCTATTGATGCTGATCAAGAATATATATACTTTATATGGTCGGAAATTACATCCTTCTCTATGTTACACACATCCACTTTTACCACAAATACAATATACCCTTTTACTCTTCAGTACGGGTATAACGAGAAAGAACGTACGGAGTCGCTTCGAACGCGACTCTACTTTTATACCCGTACTCAGTCAGTACACATGTGATTTATGTGGAATTTTAAAATGTTTTATCATTTTTTTTACATTTTACATTTTTACATTTTTTGGTTTACATCTGTCATCGACATCTACATCTACATCAGTTCTCACAACACACACATACACTGCACGAGGCAGCATGTTTGAGCGTGAGTGTGCGTGTGAATAAGCTGCAGCAACAATCAACCCCAATAATTGACTTACTCTGCAAGAGGAAAGGTGGGATTTTCTGCTGAAAATTCATTTGATCATTGTGGCTACAATAATGATCCGATCTGAACAAATTCGGGAATCTGGTAGATATGGTCATTATCTACAAAACTGCATTTTTATTTTTTTTCTAAAATTCAAAATTGTGGATTTTCGTCTTTTGTGGGGGCGGAAGGGGGCGGGGCGAAATTTTTGAAACACAATTTTCTCAGGTTTGGTATCACACAGTCTTGGCCAAAAGTTTGGTTGCTCTAGCTCTTATAGTCTCTGAGATCCAATGGGCGACGAAAAAGACGGAAAACGGAAACAGACAGGGCTATATTTGCGACTCTACTATTTTTGCTGATTTTGAATTTATATACTTGTATATGGTCGGATATTACTCCTTTCTGCTAAATGACGATCATCCACTGCAAAAATACAAACCGAGAAAATAAGTTTACGGGTATTGACGGAAAGAACGTGCAAAAGTCGCTTCGCACGCATTGACTCTACTTTTTATACCCGTCAGTCATAAAATTTATGTGGAATTTTAAAATGTTTTATCATTTTTACATTTTACATTTTTTGCTACATCTGTCATCGACATCTACATCCAACGATTAACTACATGAAGAGGAGCTCAAACACACGGTTGATCATTGTTTTAGTTTGCCTTTTTTGAACCAAATTGGGAATCGAGATATGTCATCTACAAAACTGCAAAAATATACTTTTCTATCTATCATCAGGGATTTTTGTCTTTGTTTTCGGAAGGGGCAACCGAAATTAAATACACTTAAACGGTTTATCGGAAAGTTTGGTTGCCAACGGGGACAGCTCGTAGCTGAAAATTCATTTGAAAATACATTGTGGCTACAATAATGATCGTTCAAATTACGGGTTTTATATGCTCATTGATTTACAAAAATTTTAAAATGTTTTTTTTTTATACAAAATTACATTTTTTTCAACATCTTTTTGTGGGACATCTACGATCAACATCATCTACATCAGTTCTCACAACAAACACGTACACTGCACAGGCAGCATTTTTGAGCGTGAAAGTGTGTGAGCCAATCTGCAGCCACAATCAACCCCAATTTGGTTACGGCTCTAGCTTGGGACAGCTCGTAGCTGAAAATTCATCCATCATTGTCGCTACAATAATGATCCGATCTGAACCAAATTCAAAATCTGGTAGATATGCTCATTCTCTACAAAACTGCATTTTTTTTTTTTCTATCTTCAAAATTGTGGATTTTCGCCCTTTTGTGGGGGGCGGAAGGGGCGGGGCGAAATTTTTGAAATACACTTTTCTCAGGTTTGGTATCACAGGAGTCTTGGCCAAAAAAATTTGGTTGCTCTATCTCTTTTAGTCTCTGAGCATCCAGGCTACGAAAAAGACAAAAACGGAATCGACTCGATTTTGTATCGACTCGGCTATTGATGGAGCAAGAATATTTTGCGTATATTTGGTCGGAAATTGTGGCTATATTAATGATCCGATCCACATTCAGATTTGGGCCCCGAGATAGATATGGAGTCTCTTCGAACGCGACTCTACTTTTAGTTTTTGTGATTTAGCCCGGAATTTTAAAAATGTTTTATCAGATTTTTACATTTTACATTTTACATTTTTTGCTACATCTGTCATCGACATGGGCATCTAATCAGTTCTCACAACACACACGTACACTGCAAAGCATGTTTGAGCGTAGGCGTGTGAGAGTACTGCACATCAATCTGGAAAAACCCGACTTTGGTTGGGGATATCTGAAAATTCATTCGAGCAATGGGCGACGAACAATGATCCGATCTGAAACGGATTCGGACTGGTAGGGCTATATCGACAAAACTGCATTTTGATTTTTCTGATCAAGAAAATATATATTTTTATATGGTCGGAAGGAAATTAAATCCTTGTTCATGTTTTGGTACACATCCACTTTTTACCAAAAATTTGGTATAGCTCTTATAGTCTCTGAGAGTCCAGGTATAACGAGAAAAAACGTACGGAGTCGCTTCGAACGCGACTCTACTTTTTATACCCGTACTCAGTCAGTACACATGTGATTTATGTGGAATTTTAAAAATGTTTTATAATTTTTTACATTTTACATTTTTTTTTTGCTACATCTGTCATCGACATCTACATCATCTACATCAGTTCTCACAACAACACACGTACTGCACGCAGCATGTTTTGAGGTTTTGTGTGCGTGTGAAAAACCTGCAGCAACAATCAACCCCAATAATTGACTTACTCTGCAAAATTGCTGCTGAAAATTCATTTGATCATTGTGGCTACAATAATGATCCGATCTGAACCAAATTCGGGAATCTGGTAGATATGGTCATTATCTACAAAACTGCATTTTTATATTTTTTCTATCTTCAAAATTGTGGATTTTCGTCTTTTGTGGAGCGGAAGGGGGCGGGGCGAAATTTTGAAATACACTTGTTCAGGTTTGGTATCACAGGAGTCTTGGCCAAAAGTTTGGTTGCTCTAGCTCTTATAGTCTCTGAGATCCAGGCTACACAAAATACAAATAACCAAATCGACTTCGATTTTGTACGGAAAGGGATGGAGCGAACGCGACTTTACGTTTATTTGCCGTACACATATTAATTTATCCGGAATTTTAAAATGTTTTGGGCATTTTTTATAGATACATTTTTGCTGTCTCTATCGTTCTCTATTTCTACATTTTGTTATTTTTTAAAATTGTGGACGCCACAGATATGCGCAGCATTTTTGAGCGGAGTGTGCGTGTGGAGAATCTTTAAAATCAACCCCACAAATGACTTACGGAACAACATCAGGGGACAGCTGAAAAAAATTCATTTGATCATTGTCTTTTACAATAATGATCCGCGACGAACAAACGGACTGGTAGATATGCGGACGGACAAACAGGCTATTTTTATCGGCTTTTGATATCTGATCAAAAATATTTTCGTCTTTTGTGGGGGGGCGGAAGGGGGTTCGAAATGAAATACACTTGTTCAGGTTTGGTATCACAGGAGTCTTGGCCAAAAACAATATACTAGCTTTATAGTCTTCGAGATCCAGGCTATAAAAATACAAAAAACCAAATCGACTCGATTTTGTGTAAGTGCGAAAGGGATGGAGCGAAGTTTTTGCGTATATTTGCCTCTATTGTGGCTATATTAATGATCCGATCCGATTCAGATTTGGGCCCTGATAGATATGGGCTGTCTCTATGATTCTGCATTTTTAGTTTTTGTTATTTTTTAAAATTGTGGCCGCCACAGATGTGCGCCCTTTGTGGGGCGGAAGTGGGCGGGGCGAAATTTTGAAACATTTTTCTAGGAGTGAGAGTACACATCAGTCTGGAAAAAATTTGGTTGCTCTATCTCTTTTTAGCCTTCGAGCAATGGGCGACGAACAAGACGGACAGACGGACGGACAGACAGGGCTATATCGACTCGGCTATTGATGCTGATCAAGAATATATATACTTTATATGGTCGGAAATTACGCCTTCTCTATGTTACACACATCCACTTTTACCACAAATACAATATACCCTTTTACTCTTCGAGTACGGGTATAACGAGAAAGAACGTACGGAGTCGCTTCGAACGCGACTCTACTTTTATACCCGTACTCAGTCAGTACACATGTGATTTATGTGGAATTTTAAAAATGTTTTATCATTTTTTACATTTTACATTTTTTTTTGCTACATCTGTCATCGACATCTACATCCATTTTTAACTTACTACTGCACGAGGCAGCATGTTTGGGCGTGAGTGTGCGGGCTGAAAATGAATCATTTTTCATGCAAGAGGAGGAGGGGATTGCTGCTGAAAAATTTGATCCGATCTGAACCAAATTCGAGAATCTGGTAGATATGGTCATTCTCTACAAAACTGCATTTTTATATTTTTCTATCTTCAAAATTGTGGATTTTCGTCTTTTGTGGGGGCGGAAGGGGCGGGGCGAAATTTTGAAATACACTTGTTCAGGTTTGGTATCACAGGAGTCTTGGCCAAAAGTTTGGTTGCTCTAGCTCTTATAGTCTCTGAGATCCAGGCTACACAAAATACAAACGAGAGAGAACGTACGGAGTCGCTTCGAACGCGACTCTACTTTTATACCCGTACTCAGTGATTTATGTGGAATTTTAAAATGTTTTATCATTTTTTACATTTTACATTTTTTGCTACATCTGTCATCGACATCTACATCTACATCATCTACATCAGTTCTCACAACAACACACGTACACTGCACGAGGCAGCATTTTTGAGCGTGAGTGTGTGTGTGAGAGAATCTGCAGCCACAATCAACCCCAATAAAATGACTTACGGCGCAAGTGGAAGGGGACAGCTGCTGAAAATTCATTTGATCATTGTGGCTACAATAATGATCCGATCTGAACCAAATTCGGGAATCTGGTAGATATGGTCATTCTCTACAAAACTGCATTTTTATTTTTTCTATCTTCAAAATTGTGGATTTTCGTCTTTTTGTGGGGGCGGGGGCGGGGGGCGGGGCGAAATTTTGAAATACACTTGTTCAGGTTTGGTATCACAGGAGTCTTGGCCAAAAGTTTGGTTGCTCTAGCTCTTATAGTCTCTGAGATCCAGGCTACACAAAATACAAAAAACCAAAACGACTCGATTTTGTGTAAGTGCGAAAGGGATGGAGCGAAGTTTTTGCGTATGTTTTGTCTATTGTGGCTATATTAATGATCCGATCCGATTCAGATTTGGGCCCCTGATAGATATGGGCTGTCTCTATGATTCTGCATTTTTAGTTTTTGTTATTTTTTAAATTGTGGCCGCCACAGATGTGCGCCCTTTGTGGGGGCGGAAGTGGGCGGGGCGGGGAATTTTGAAACATTTTCTAGGAGTGAGAGTACACATCAGTCTGGAAAAAAAATTTGGTTGGTCTATCTCTTTTTTAGCCTTCGAGCAATGGGCGACGAACAAGACGGACAGACGGACGGACAGACAGGGCTATATCGACTCGGCTATTGATGCTGATCAAGAATATATATACTTTATATGGTCGGAAATTACTCCTTCTCTATGTTACACACATCCACTTTTTACCACAAATACAATATACCCTTTTTACTCTTCGAGTACGGGTATAACGAGAAAAAGAACGTACGGAGTCGCTTCGAACGCGACTCTACTTTTATACCCGTACTCAGTCAGTACACATGTGATTTATGTGGAATTTTAAAATGTTTTATCATTTTTTACATTTTACATTTTTTTTCTTCTTCTGTCATCGACATCTACATCTACATCAGTTCTCACAACACACACGTACACTGCACGAGGCAGCATGTTTGAGCGTGAGTGTGCGTGTGAAAATTGCAGCAACAATCAACCCCAATAATTGACTTACTCTGCAAGAGGAGTGGGGGATTGCTGCTGAAAATTCATTTGATCATTGTGGCTACAATAATGATCCGATCTGAACCAAATTCGAGAATCTGGTAGATATGGTCATTATCTACAAAACTGCATTTTTATATTTTTTCTATCTTCAAAATTGTGGATTTTCGTCTTTTGTGGGGGCGGAAGGGGCGGGGCGAAATTTTGAAATACACTTGTTCAGGTTTGGTATCACAGGAGTCTTGGCCAAAAGTTTGGTTGCTCTAGCTCTTATAGTCTCTGAGATCCAGGCTACACAAAATACAAAACCAAATCGACTCGATTTTGTGTAAGTGCGAAAGGGATGGAGCGAAGTTTTTGCGTATATTTGCCTCTATTGTGGCTATATTAATGATCCGATCCGATTCAGATTTGGGCCCCTGATAGATATGGGCTGTCTCTATGATTCTGCATTTTTAGTTTTTGTTATTTTTAAAATTGTGGCCGCCACAGATGTGCGCCCTTTGTGGGGGCGGAAGTGGGCGGGGCGGAATTTTGAAACATTTTTCTAGGGTGAGAGTACACATCAGTCTGGAAAAAAATTTGGTTGCTCTATCTCTTTTAGCCTTCGAGCAATGGGCGACGAACAAGACGGACAGACGGACGGACAGACAGGGCTATATCGACTCGGCTAATGATGCTGATCAAGAATATATATACTTTTATATGGTCGGAAATTACTCCTTCTCTATGTTACACACATCCACTTTTACCACAAATACAATATACCCTTTTTACTCTTCGAGTACGGGTATAACGAGAAAGAACGTACGGAGTCGCTTCGAACGCGACTCTACTTTTATACCCGTACTCAGTCAGTACACATGTGATTTATGTGGAATTTTAAAATGTTTTATCATTTTTACATTTTACATTTTACATTTTTTGCTACATCTGTCATCGACATCTACATCTACATCAGTTCTCACAACACACACGTACACTGCACGAGGCAGCATGTTTGAGCGTGAGTGTGCGTGTGAAAGGGGCAGCAACAATCAACCCCAATAATTGACTTACTCTGCAAGAGGAGGGGGGATTGCTGCTGAAAATTCATTTGATCATTGTGGCTACAATAATGATCCGATCTGAAACAAATTCGAGAATCTGGTAGATATGGTCATTATCTACAAAACTGCATTTTTATATTTTTTTCTATCTTCAAAATTGTGGATTTTCGTCTTTTGTGGGGGCGGAAGGGGCGGGGCGAAATTTTGAAATACACTTGTTCAGGTTTGGTATCACAGGAGTCTTGGCCAAAAGTTTGGTTGCTCTAGCTCTTATAGTCTCTGAGATCCAGGCTACACAAAACAAAAAAAACGAAATCGAACGTTTTTGTGTGTCGCTTCGATGGAGCGCGACTTTGCGTATGTTTTATACCCTATTGTGGATTTATGTGGAATTTCGATCCGAATGTTTTATCATTTTTTATACATTTTCTCTATGATTCTTTTTAGTTTCTGTTATTTTTTCTTCAATCTACAAAGGCATCCACAGATGTACGTTCTTTGTGGGCAATTCACACGTACACTGCACGGATGGGCGCAGCATTTTTGAGCGTGATTGTCTTGTGGGCGGAGAGAATCACATCAGTCTGGAAAAAAATTTGGTACGGCTCTATCTGCCTTCGAGCAATGGGCTCGAGCAAGAAAATTCATTTTATTTTCATTGACAGGCTACAATAATGATCCGATCTGGGCTATATCGGGAATCTGCTAGATATGCTGATCTAGAATATTTTTATTTTTTTCTATGGTTCAAAATTGTGGATTTTCTTCTTTTGTTACACACATCCACTTTTACCACAAATACAATATTTGTTTTTACACTCTTCGGAAACCAAATTGGGTATAACGAAGTTTTTGCCAAAGTTTGGATGCTATATTAATGATCCGATCCGATCTCTGAGATCCAGGCTACTCTAAATACATATACCAAAACGACTCGATTCTGCATTTTTAGTTTTTGTTATTTTGTGGAAGATTTTAAAAATGTTTTTATTTTTTATTTTTTACATTTTACATTTTTGCTACATCTGTCATCGACATCTACATCTACATCAGTTCTCACAACACACACGTACACTGCACGAGGCAGCATGTTTGAGCGTGAGTGTGCGTGTGAAGCCTTGCAGCAACAACAATCAACCCCAATAATTGACTTACTCTGCAAGAGGAGTGGGGATTGCTGCTGAAAATTCATTTTCTCATTGTGGCTACAATAATGATCCGATCTGAACCAAATTCGAGAATCTGGTAGATATGGTCATTATCTACAAAACTGCATTTTTATATTTTTTTCTATCTTCAAAATTGTGGATTTTCGTCTTTTGTGGGGGCGGAGGGGGGCGGGGCGAAATTTTGAAATACACTTGTTCAGGTTTGGTATCACAGGAGTCTTGGCCAAAAGTTTGGTTGCTCTAGCTCTTATAGTCTCTGAGATCCAGGCTACACAAAATACAAAAAACCAAATCGACTCGATTTTGTGTAAGTGCGAAAGGGATGGAGCGAAGTTTTTGCGTATATTTTTTGTCTATTGTGGCTATATTAATGATCCGATCCGATTCAGATTTGGGCCCCTGATAGATATGGGCTGTCTCTATGATTCTGCATTTTTAGTTTTTGTTATTTTTAAAATTGTGGCCGCCACAGATGTGCGCCCTTTGTGGGGGCGGAAGTGGGCGGGGCGAAATTTTGAAACATTTTTCTAGGAGTGAGAGTACACATCAGTCTGGAAAAAATTTGGTTGCTCTATCTCTTTTTAGCCTTCGAGCAATGGGCGACGAACAAGACGGACAGACGGACGGACGACACGGACAGGGGGACTATATCGACTCGGCTATTGATGCTGATCAAGAATATATATACTTTATATGGTCGGAAATTACTCCTTCTCTATGTTACACACATCCACTTTTACCACAAATACAATATACCCTTTTACTCTTCGAGTACGGGTATAACGAGAACCAAAACGTGCGACGGAGTCGCTTCGAACGCGACTCTACTTTTATACCCGTACTCAGTCAGTACACATGTGATTTATGTGGAATTTTAAAATGTTTTATCATTTTTTTTTTAATTTTACATTTTTTTTTTTTTGTACATCTGTCATTTTCGACATCTACATCTACATCAGTTCTCACAAAATTTGGCATTTGCTCTATCTCTTTTAGTTTGCGTACACTGCACGAGGCAGCATGTTTGAGCGTGACGGACGTGTGAAGAAGCTGCAGCAACAATCAACCCCACTGATTGAATTTACTCTGCAAGAGGTGGGGGGATTGCTGCTGAAAAAATCATTTTTACATTGTGGCTACCCTTTTTAATGATTCGATCTGAAACAAATTCGGAATCTGGTAGATATGGTCATTATCTACAAAACTGCATTTTTATATTTTTCTATCTCTTCAAAATTGTGGATTTTCAAGAATTGTATATATACTTTATATGGGGCGAAATTTTGAAATACATCTTCTCAGGTTTGGTATCACATCCATCTTGGCCAAAAATGGTTGCTCTAGCTCTTTTAGTCTCTTCCAGGCTACGGGTAATAACGAGAGAAACGTGCGGAGTCGCTTCGAACGCGACTCTACTTTTATACCCGTACTCAGTCAGTATTTATGTGGAATTTTTGTGGAATTTTAAATTTTTATCATTTTTACATTTTTTTTTACATTGTCATCGGATCATCATCGACATCTACATCTACATCAGTTCTCACAACACACACGTACACTGCACGAGGCAGCATGTTTGAGCGTGAGTGTGTGTGTGTGAGAATCTGCAGCAACAATCAACCCCAATAAATGACTTACGGCTGCAAGAGGACAAGGGGACAGCTGCTGAAAATTCATTTGATCATTGTGGCTACAATAATGATCCGATCTGAACCAAATTCGGAATCTGGTAGATATGGTCATTCTCTACAAAACTGCATTTTTATTTTTTTCTATCTTCAAAATTGTGGATTTTCGTCTTTTTGTGGGGGCGGAAGGGGGCGGGGCGAAATTTTGAAATACACTTGTTCAGGTTTGGTATCACAGGAGTCTTGTGCCAAAAAGTTGGTTGCTCTAGCTCTTATAGTCTCTGAGATCCAGGCTACACAAAATACAAAAAACCAAAACGACTCGATTTTGTGTAAGTGCGAAAGGGATGGAGCGAAGTTTTTGCGTATATTTTTTGCCTCTATTGTGGCTATATTAATGATCCGATCCGATTCAGATTTGGGCCCCTGATAGATATGGGCTGTCTCTATGATTCTGCATTTTTAGTTTTTGTTATTTTTAAAATTGTGGCCGCCACAGATGTGCGCCCTTTGTGGGGGGCGGAAGTGGGCGGGGCGAAATTTTGAAACATTTTTTCTAGGAGTGAGAATACACATCAGTCTGGAAAAAAAATTGGTTTTTCTATCTCTTTTTAGCCTTCGAGCAATGGGCGACGAACAAGACGGACAGACGGACGGACAGACAGGGCTATATCGACTCGGCTATTGATGCTGATCAAGAATATATATACTTTATATGGTCGGAAATTACTCCTTCTCTATGTTACACACATCCACTTTTACCACAAATACAATATACCCTTTTACTCTTCGAGTACGGGTATAACGAGAAAAATTTTGAACGTACGGAGTCGCTTCGAACGCGACTCTACTTTTATACCCGTACTCAGTCAGTACACATGTGATTTATGTGGAATTTTAAAATGTTTTATCATTTTTACATTTTACATTTTACATTTTTTTTTGCTACATCTGTCATCGACATCTACATCTACATCAGTTCTCACAACACACACGTACACTGCACGAGGCAGCATGTTTGAGCGTGAGTGTGCGTGTGAGAGAAGCTGCAGCAACAATCAACCCCAATAATTGACTTACTCTGCAAGAGGGTGGGGGATTGCTGCTGAAAATTCATTTGATCATTGTGGCTACAATAATGATCCGATCTGAACCAAATTCGAGAATCTGGTAGATATGGTCATTATCTACAAAACTGCATTTTTATTTTTTCTATCTTCAAAATTGTGGATTTTCGTCTTTTGTGGGGGCGGAAGGGGGCGGGGCGAAATTTTGAAATACACTTGTTCAGGTTTGGTATCACAGGAGTCTTGGCCAAAAAGTTTGGTTGCTCTAGCTCTTATAGTCTCTGAGATCCAGGCTACACAAAATACAAAAAACCAAAACGACTCGATTTTGTGTAAGTGCGAAAGGGATGGAGCGAAGTTTTTGCGTATGTTTTTGTCTATTTTAAAATATATTAATTCCGATCCGATTCAGATTTGGGCCCCTGATAGATATGGGCTGTCTCTATGATTCTGCATTTTTTAGTTTTTTGTTATTTTTAAAATTGTGGCCGCCACAGATGTGCGCCCTTTTGGGGGCGGAAGTGGGCGGGGCGCATTTTTTTTTTTAAACATTTTCTAGGAGTGAGTACACATCAGTCTGGAAAAAAATTTGGTTTGCTCTATCTCTTTAGCCTTCGATCAATGGGCGACGAACAAGACGGACAGACGGACGGACGGGACAGGGCTATATCGACTCGGCTATTGATGCTGATCAAGAATATATATACTTTTCTATGGTCGGAAATTACCTTCTCTATGTTTGAAATATCCACTTTTACCACAAATACAATATACCCTTTTACTCTTCGAGTACGGGTATAACGAGAAAACGAACGTACAGAATCGCTTCGAACGCGACTCTACTTTTTATACCCGTACTCAGTCAGTACACATGTGATTTATGTGGAATTTTAAAATGTTTTATCATTTTTTACATTTTATTTTACACATTTTCCGCTACATCTGTCATCGACATCTACATCTACATCAGTTCTCAAAAGCATTTTTAGTTTTTTTGCGTGTGAGACAAAAAATGCAACAACAATCACGAATAATTCTTATGTTTGGAGGGGGCGGATTGCTGCTGGCGGAAAACTTTTCTAGGTGTGAAATAATGATCCGATCTGAAAAAAATTCGAGGAATCTGGTAGATATGGTCATTATCTACAAAACTGCATTTTTATTTTTTTCTATCTTCAAAATTGTGGATTTTCGTCTTTTGTGGGGGCGGAAGGGGGCGGGGCGAAATTTTGAAATACACTTTTCAGGGTTGGTGCAGGAGTCTTGGCCAAAGTTTGGTTTGCTCTAGCTCTTATAGTCTCTGAGATCAGGCTACACAAATACAAAAAACCAAAACGACTCGATTTTGTGTAGAGTGCGAAAGGGATGGAGCGAAAAATTTTGCGTATATTTTTTTGCCTCTATTGTGGCTATATTAATGATCCGATCCGATTCAGATTTGGGCCCCTGATAGATATGGGCTGTCTCTATGATTCTGCATTTTTTAGTTTTTGTTATTTTTAAAATTGTGGCCGCCACAGATGTGCGCCCTTTGTGGGGGCGGAAGTGGGCGGGGCGCGAATTTTGAAACATTTTTTCTAGGGTTGAGGTACACATCAGTCTGGAAAAAAATTTGGTTGCTCTATCTCTTTTTAGCCTTCGAGCAATGGGCGACGAACAAGACGGACAGACGGACGGACAACAGGGGCTATATCGACTCGGCTATTGATGCTGATCAAGAATATATATACTTTTATATGGTCGGAAATTACTCCTTCTCTATGTTACACACATCCACTTTTACCACAAATACAATATACCCTTTTACTCTTCGAGTACGGGTATAACGAGAAAAAAGAACGTACGGAGTCGCTTCGAACGCGACTCTACTTTTATACCGTACTCAGTCAGTACATGATGTGATTTATGTGGAATTTTAAAATGTTTTATCATTTTTTTACATTTTACATTTTTACATTTTTTTTACATCTGTCATCGACATCTACATCTACATCATCTACATCGTTCTCACAACACACACGTACACTGCACGAGGCAGCATGTTTGAGCGTGAGTGTGCGTGTGAAAATCTGCAGCAACAATCAACCCCAATAATTGACTTACTCTGCAAAGAGGGGTGGGGATTGCTGCTGAAAATTCATTTTGATCATTGTGGCTACAATAATGATCCGATCTGAACAAATTCGAGAATCTGGTAGATATGCTCATTATCTACAAAACTGCATTTTTATATTTTTTCTATCTTCAAAATTGTGGATTTTCGTCTTTTGTGGGGGGCGGAAGGGGGCGGGGCGAAATTTTGAAATACACTTGTTCAGGTTTGGTATCACAGGGAGTCTTGGCCAAAAGTTTGGTTGCTCTAGCTCTTATAGTCTCTGAGATCAGGCTACACAAAATACAAAAAAAACAAATCGACTCGATTTTTTGTGTAAGTGCGAAATGGGATGGAGCGAAGTTTTTGCGTATATTTACCTCTATTGTGGCTATATTAATGTCATCCGATCTGATTCAGATTTGGGCCCCTTCTAGATATGGGCTGTCTCTATGATTCTGCATTTTTAGTTTTTGTTATTTTTTAAAATTGAAGCCGCCACAATATGGGCGCCCTTTGTGGGGCGGAACAGGGCGGTGCGACATAAAACATTTTCTAGGATTGAAGTACACATCAGTCTGGAAAAAAATTTGGTTGCTCTATCTCTTTTAGCCTTCGAGCAATGGGCGACGAACAAGACGGACAGACGGACGGACAGACGCGGAAGGCTATATCGACTCGGCTATTGATGCTGATCAAGAATATATATACTTTATATGGTCGGAAATTACTTTCACTCTATTTTGTTACTCTCACTTTTTACCACAAATACAATATACCCTTTTACTCTTCGATTTTGGTATGAGTGCGAAAAAAGGACGTAGCGGAGTCGCTTCGAACGCGACTCTACTTTTTATACCCGTACTCAGTCATACACATGTGATTTATGTGGAATTTTAAAATGTTTTATCATTTTTATGATTTTACATTTTTTGCTTTTCTGTCATCGACATCTACATCCATCCCTCTCTGGATGTGCAAAATGCAAGAGGTTTGGCGGAAGTTGTGGGGGCTGGAAACTCAACCCCTATAATCTGGCATCCAAAAGGGGAGGCGGGGACTGCTCTGAAAAATCATTCATTGTGGCTATAATAATGATCGCCGACGGACCCTTTCGGGAATCTGGAAATATGGTCATTCTCTACAAAACTGCATTTTTTTTTTCTATCTTCAAAATTGTGGATTTTTCGTCTTTTGGGGGGGAAGGGGGCGTAGCAAAATTATTGAAAATACACTTGTTCAGGTTTTGGTATCACCTTCTCTATCTTGGCCAAAAGTTTGGGTTGCTCTAAACTACAATATCTCTATTCACTCTTCGAAAACGGGTAAAAAACCAAATCGACTCGATTTTTGTGTAAGTGCGAAAAGGGATGGGACGAAGTTTTTGCGTATATTTGCCTCTATTGTGGCTATATTAATGATCCGATCCATTTCAGATTTGGGCCCTGATAGATATGGGCTGTCTCTATGATTCTGCATTTTTAGTTTTTTATTTTTTAAAATTGTGGCCGCCACAGATGTGCGCCTCTTTGTGGGGGCGGAAGTGGGCGGGGCGAAATTTTTGAAACATTTTTTCTAGGGTGAGAGTACACATCAGTCTGGAAAAAAATTTGGTTGGTCTATCTCTTTTGGCCTTCGAGCAATGGGCGACGAGCAAGACGGACAGACGGACGGACAGACAGGGCTATATCGACTCGGCTATTGATGCTGATCAAGAATATATATATACTTTTATATGGTCGGAAATTACTCCTTCTCTATGTTACACACATCACTTTTACCACAAATACAATATACCCTTTTACTCTTCGAGTACGGGTATAACGAGAAAGAACGTACAGTCGCTTCGAACGCGACTCTACTTTTATACCCGTACTCAGTCAGTACACATGTGATTTATGTGGAATTTTTAAAATGTTTTATCATTTTTTACATTTTTACATTTACATTTTTTGCTACATCTGTCATCGACATCTACATCACCATCCAGTTCTCACAACACACACGTACACTGCACGAGGGCAGCATGTTTGAAGCGTGAGTGTGCGTGTGAAAGAAACTGCAACAACAATCAACCCCAATAATTGACTTACTCTGCAAAGAGGGTGGGGATGGCTGCTGAAAATTCGATCATTGGCTACAATAATGATCCGATCTGAATAAATTCGAGAATCTGGTAGATATGGTCATTATCTACAAAACTGCATTTTTATATTTT
>CM019042.1:36298962-36329956 GCA_009664405.1 Drosophila bifasciata | reverse complement strand
AAGACAACATACCCCCAGGACAATGGGCTCCACATCAAGTTCATCCTGGCACTTGGTATAGTTGTGTAGTCACCATCAAAACCAAATCAGGATTGTACAAGCGCAACATACACAAGATCTGCCCGTTACCGATTGAAGACACCGAGTAAAATTGTTGGAAGGAGCTTCCAAGGCCGGGAGTATGTTTACCCAAATTTGCGCAAAGGGCTTATGGCCGGGAGCAATTAGTATTTGGATATAAGAAAAATGAATTTGTAGCATTAAGATATTGAATTGTTGCATTTTGACATGCTCACAGAAGTTTGGTGCTATAGAACATACATGTAATATGTGAATATCGATAGACAAAGAGGAAGAACATGCATGTAAAAGGTGAATAGCGAAATTGAAAGAAGGAGAGTATTAAATTGATTGAATTCCGACCGGTCGAACCAGCAGCACTTGGCTTTTCTTCGAGATTTTTATTCCGAACTGGTTGCGAGGAGTTGCGGAAGCTGAATGAATAAGTCGAACTGGCCAGGGTAGCACTTGTAGCGATGTTCGTGTGAAAATGATCATTTATAAGTTAAGATATAGCAGAACTCAGCAGACATTCATATCGTTATGAGCTCAAATAAGCTCTGCAATGGACTCGTTTGCGAGTGACTAGGTTCATCCGCTACACAGCTGTTAGCTTATGCTGACGTTGTCCAGACACCGAGCGGTATTCGGTTGCTGATACTTTATCGAAATCAGCTTGACGTTGAGAGTTTTAAAATATGCTATTAGTTGCAGCTTTAATGGAAGGTTTTGGCCGCTTTACCAACTTCATTTGCAGCCCATTGCTGGCGTATGTACATACAAATACTATCAACTATGGTATGATACTCGTATACATAAAAACGAAAAGGATGTGTTGTGTCACTGTTAAACGACACTACTTTTTATACCCGTACTCAGTCAGTACACATGTGATTTACATAAATGTGGAATTTTAAAATATCTTATCATTTATTTACATTTTACGTTATGCATTTTTTTTCCTGCATCTGTCATCTACATCACTTCACACAACAACTAGCAGCATTACACTGTAGCAAGAGTGTGTGAGCAGTATGGGGAGAAAATCAAGAAGCGGCTGAAGGGGTGAGGGGGCTAGCTGCTGAAAATTTTATTTCATCATTGTGGCTTCAATAATGATCAATCTGAACCATATTTTCCGATTTGAAAGTAGATCTGATCATTCTCTACTTTCCTATCTTCAAAATTGTTTTCTTCCGTTTTTGTATTGGGGGTTGATCGGATCGTTCAGATTTGGGCCTCTGATAGATATGAAGTGGTATCTCTATGAATCTGGACATAAAAGTTTGGGATTTTGCTCTATCTCTTATAGTCTCTGAGATGAGATGTCATCTGGCTCTGAAAAAAATGTTGGTTGCTCTACGCTCTTATAACCTGCGAGCAATAGGCGACAAACAAGACGGACAGACGGACTTTTACCACAAATACAATGATCCCTTCCGATCAGATTTGGGTACCTTATAAATATTTTGTCTTTTTCTATGATTCTGCATTTTTTCGTTTTTCTGTTATCTTCAAAATTGTGGACGCCTCAAGATGTGCGCAGATTGCAGGGGTGTGAGCAGTAGGCGGGGCGAAAATTTGAAACGTCTGAAGGGGTAAGGGGGCTATCAGTCTAATGTTCATTTACATCATTGTGGCTTCAATTTTAGTTTGCTCTGAACCATATTTTCCGAGCAATGGGCGACAAATCAAGACGGATAGACAGACGGACGGACAGACATGCGGTTTCACCACTCGGCTATACTAATGATCGCATCGGTATATACTTTGGGCCTCTGATAGAAATGATTTCTCTATGCTCACCGCATTTTTGCAATGGCGAAAGGGGGCGGGAAAATTTCAAAACCCTTTTCTCTTCGAGATATCATATCAGTCTAAAAAAAATTTTGAATTTAGCTTTCTTTTATATCGTTGACAATGTTAGACAAACATAGTACTTCAGCGGACTTTTACCACAAATACTGAACTAGACCCTTTTAATCACAAACAAAGCATTTTGAAAATATTTGATCAAGTTTTCATATCGTAGGATTATTTTTGCTGCATCTGAATCCATCTAGATCTGTTTTACATAAAACAGATTTTTCTAAACCAAATCTGTACACTTGTACATACATATCAGTAGCGTCTGAAGGGGTAGGGGCTAGCCGCTGAAAATTAATTTCATCATTTTGGCTTTTACATTGATGCGATCTGAACCAGATTCGGGAATCTGGTAGATATGGTCGATATTTATAGGGGGGGCGACATTTGGAGATACACTTGTATAAAAGTGGTGTAACAAGAGTTTGGACAGAAAGTTTGGTTACACTAGCTCTTATTCTTCGAACAATCAAAACAGACGCGTTGGTGTGGAGAGAGCGAGAGGGAATGATGCTTCTCTAAATGGTTTTTCATTGTGGCTATACTAATGATCTGATCCGATTCAGGTTTGGGCCTCTGATATTTATGTGCGCCCTTTGTGGGGCAAAAGTGGGCGGAGCGAAATTTCGAAATACACTTGTACGATTGAGATATCATATCAATCTGGAAAACAAATTTGGTTGCTCTAGCTCGTATAGTCTCCGAGCAACAGACAGCGATGGCTCTGCCGACTCCGCTATTGATACTGATCAAGAAATGTGAATTCAAACATGATATTCACTATGAGTATTTGCATATGCATATCAGTTTTACCAATTTGTTTATTCTAAATTACGGGTATAATGAGAAGGAACGTTCTAGGTGCCGAGACGGCAAAGCATAATCTAAGATTTTTAGCGAGGCGTAAGATAAATAAGAGCGAGCATTTATTTGATTTTAACGGCACTGATTCGCGTATAGAGCTCATTGTTTCTGCAGTGGTGAGGAATTCAAATCTACTGTAATACTGAAACTAATTGCCGTTTCGCCGTTGTCGCGCATCTGTGAGTATCAAACAACTAAAACTTTTAAAGGTTTTTATGAGGATTAATAAATTACACTAATCGACATGAAACAAAACCAACTGTTTCTAAAATAAAAAATGTATGTTTGAAAAAAATATGTTTTTTACGGGTATTTAGTCAATAAATTTTAGCTCAGACGTCTCGCCATAGATTTTTAATAAGCAATACTTTTAAACGACTCCCAATTAGTGTACTTACTATATACACAAAAATGTAAATTTGGTCATTGGACTTTTCATACGTTTTTAAATTCACAATTTTGTAAAAAACCGCACAAAACACCATTTTGGTTTTTTAGCTTAATATTTCCCATTAATCTGAAACGACAAGGTGCTTATGACAAATTTTTTTGAAAGTAAGCAGCAAGTCCCAGAATGGCAAAAGTTCTTTACAACAGATATAAAATACTTTTATTATTTTAAAATTGGGCGTTACCTCTGAATAAAAGCATAAACAGAAATATACTTTTTTTTAATTCTTTGAACAAAAGTTCCATCTTACGAAAAAAAAAAAACCATAATGCATATTTTAAAGCCCCAAATCTTTCAGAAAAAGTTTGTTTGGTTCCGTTAGGAAGTTGTGAAAACTAAATTTCTATATCAACATTCTTCCCACAACTTTGGCCTCGATACGGAAGGATCAAACGTCTACCGATTTCACACATTTTGTTTCCCCTGATTTTATATCTCCGACTTAAATTTAATACAAATATGAACGTTCGGCCCCACTCTAATAGGACATCCTATACTATGTATGTATGTATGTATGTACATACATATGTACATATACTATACTATATATTATGTAAATAATATTGAAGTGGTCGTAATTAACAAAACTCAAAAAGTTTTTTTACTTTAAAACCATGATATAAATAAAAACTAAACCACACAAATTACATTTTGCCTACAATTTTATTTTTTTTGAATATAAAAAACTTACCTCAAACAAATTTATAATAAAAAGCACAAATTATTACACATAATTTGATACAGTTCAAATTTATTTTTGGTCTAATTGTTTGAATTTTTAATTTGGGACTTTTGCATATATGTATTACAAATATATAACATACATTTTTTTTTTTTTATTTCTTAACATTTCTAGATGTCTCAAGCACACACACACAAGGACCTAGTTTCTCAATCGAGCCTCCTGGTAGAATCAGATTTATGAACAATGCGGAAGTACAGTGGATTGTGCTGCTAATGGGACCCCCACCAATTATTCAGTGGCTTGATAAAAGAAAATAATCCTATTTCATTTTTAAGGTTGGTATACTTCATCCATACAAGTAAATTTTACTGGTTTGTGTCTACCTTATTGCATATTTAATCTTATAATGGAGCTACTTCTGTAATTTTCCTCACCAACAATCCAAAAATTTTTTCGTTTTGAGATCAAAACGAGAAAAAAGACATACGCACACGCTGTAGGCGCGACTCTAATTTTATACCCGTACTCAGTCAGTACACATGTGATTTATGTGGAATCTTCAAATGTTTTATCAGTTTTTACATTTTACATTTTCACAATTGTTTGATGCATCTGTCATCTATAGTACATCTACATCAGTTCTCACAACAACACGTACACTGCACGAGACAGAGCGTGCAGGAGTGTGAGTGCGGAAAGAATCAACAGCAGATATCATCCCTCAAAATAAATGTATACATATTTTGTTATGGTTGTAGAAGGGGAACTGGCTCGCTGCTGAAAAGTCATTTCATCATTGTGGCTATAATAGTAGTCTGATCTGGACTAAATTCGAGATCTGGTAAATATGAAGTCATTACCTACCATACTGCATTTTCGTTTTTCTCTATCTTCAAAATTGTGGATTTTCGTCTTTGTGGGGGCGGAAGGGGCGGGGCAGAAATTTTGAAATACACTTGTTCAGGTTCGGTATCACGGGAGTCTGGGCAGAATTTAGTTGCTCTAGCTCTTATAGTCTCTGAGATCAGGCGTTCATTTTGTACGAAAAAACCAAATCGACTCGATTTTGTGTGTGTGGTACGAAGAGGGGAGCGAAGTTTTTCGTATATTTGCCTCTATTGTGGCTATATTAATGATCGATCCGATTCAGATTTGGGCCGCTGATAGATATGGGCTGTCTCTATGATTCTTATATTTTTGTTTGCCACTCAAAATTGTGGCCGCCACAGATGTGCGCCCCACTTTGTGGGGGCGAAGTGGGCGGGGCGAAATTTTTGGAAACACTTTTAGGAGTGAGATATCACATCAGACTGGATAAAAAGTTTGGTTTACTCTAGCTCTTATAGTCTTTGCAACAGGATTGAAAAACAAGACGGACGGACAGACGGACGGACGAACATGGCTATATCGACTCGGCTATTGATGCTGATCAGAATATATATATTATATAGGGTCGGAAATTTTTCCTTCTCTATGTTACACACATCCACTTTTACCACAAATACAATATACCTATTTCTCTTCAGGTAAATTCGGGTATAAAAATCTATTAGAAACGTTACAAAAATGTTTAATTATACAGGCGGCTTGCGGAAGCCAATTTGCTCGCTCTTTTTGCCAGGCCAGATAAAGGTACACAGGGGGGCTCGGTATGCAACCTATGCGGAGAGAGATTAGCATAGAACTACTTAAACCACTTTTTCGATCAAAGCTAAGGCGAAGCGGCAAGTGCAAACCCTTTAACAGGAAGAGCACTGCACTGTCGAACGCTGGAACAACATAAATATAGGGTCTTAGATGCTCTTAAACAAATACGTAATGCTACAAAAAATGCTATGAAATTGACGCTAAATAGCCGCTTGACCGAACGGTCTCCCTCCGTGGGAAGCTCGCCTTTCAACTGGCTTCTCAAGGGGCACAAGCACAGCTCGAGTAACGGTCCTCCTGATGGTTCCTGAGGCCGTCCCTTAAAATCAACCACGCGGCATCCTTGCCTTTGACGACGTCGATCACTCTAGCCAGTGGCCCAGCGCGCATTGGAGGGAAGAATCGTCGCTCACCAGGACGACATCGTTCACGCAGAGGTTTTGCGCAGCCGTACGCCACTTCGAGCTCTCTGCAAGGAATCAGATACTCTTCGCTCCAGAATGTCTGCTCCAATTTCCAGGCCCGCCATCATCCATCAGACGATTGTAGTTGAGCTTCGATCAGGCTCGCTTCCCGTGCGGCCCCTGAAAAGCAGAGATGGTTAAGGTTAGTCACACATCCAAGTCGTCAGGATTTTCTGAAAGCGAGAATGGCCTTAGAGGTGAAGCATATAAACACGGCTTACGTAACACTTGATTGAAGGCCTAGTGCAGATTTCTGACCGGTAGAAAACGGTCCACAATAGTCAACTCCAGTTATTTTGAAGACCCGGGATCCTTCTAGACGTCCCTAGGCAAGTCTCCCATAATGTGTTCAACGACGTGCGTGGCCTCGTCCTCAAGCATCTCGCACACTTTGCTAACCACCATTGAAACGGCTTTTTGATTTCTCCAATAGGCCAATATTCTAATCGAATTTTATCAAGCGCGCGAGGTTAAAATATGAAAATATGTTATCACTGCAGACGTTGCGGGATGTCCCTTCGGCAGAATAAGCGGGTGCTGACCATTAAACGGGAGAGCGATGAGTTGCCGAGCCGACCTCCAACTCGAAGCAAACCAGCCGGATCGATGAACGGAGAGAGCGAACTGATGGAGCTAGACTTCCAGACTTGCCCATTGCGCCCACCCGATCTCCTTATGTCCACCACAAACTTGCCAGCTGAACGTGCCGAACTAGAAGATGAGTTCCCCTGCTGAATATCAGAAACCGTGAGTCCAGGATGCCTAAGACGATAAACGGAAATTTGGAAATTTGCATCCGGGAGTGATCAGCATGGAGAAACGATCAGCAATACCCGCTTTCGAAGCTCGGGAGATGCAAGGCCACTCCATCCTTAGAGCCTAACAAAAACGAGGGGGCCGTGAAACCACAGCCTGACTGGATGAGGTGGGCTGGGAAGCGAGCCTCGAGAGGATATCAGCGAGATTTAACGATGCGGGGAACATAGCGCCTTCCATGCCTTGCGTCAACCCCTGAATTGTTGCCACCGATTTCCACCAAAACCTGAAATTTGGTTGGCGCAACCCGTATCCAAGATAGCGCCGCCGACAAATTCAACCAGCAATGAAACGGACCCTGAAGATCTCCGTCTCCTTAAGTTGTGCATAACCTTCGCAAAGCAAATGGGCCCCACCTAATTCAAGCTTTGAATCGATAAAGATTTTAGTGGCGCCACTGTAACTTTGAGCACAAAAAACATTGCTCGACGACTCCCCTTATACGACACACGAAATATATGCACGCACCATATGCCCATACTGGCATCATAAAATTCTATAAAATCTCAAAAGCTGCACTGCAAGGATGGACAAGGCGAGGAAATGAAATGAGAGAGATGCTTTACAAACTGTTTCTCAGGTCAATCCTAGTTGGAAGTGCAGCGCTGTCGGTGGCCCCTCATCCCAGTCAAAGTTTTCTCCAAAGCTTCAGCCAGCGAAGGAAGACCTTGCACCCGACAATAACAGGATTAAATCAAATCCAAGTATATCCAAACCACGCAATCGTTGATAAAACCGGAACGCTTGAGGGCCTTGAATTCGTGTCCAGCGCAGACAGGGGAAACAGCAGCCGGATCTAACGCAGGGTCCCACGCTGTGATGTCGCTTCCATCAAAAGCGGCAGAAACTTCCACGTCATCTTCTGAATCCCATCAAGCATCTCCTGGCTACTGAGCAGCACTTTCTAAGCTTGACGTTACCGCACGAAAGTAAACTTTGAAGTTTGGCGCAAACTTTTTCCATGACCCCGCGATCGAGATGCCGCCAGAGATGAGATCACCAACATAGAATCCCTGGTTGAGGTTGAGCAGCTGGAGCCAAGAGGGCTTACCTTCGCCGATGGGATGGCTGGTGCATTGAGCGGATAGCTAAAAACGAAGATAGCCCCTGTACCGATATGTGACGGTAAGTACCTAATGTAAAACCTGAAACCTCGGACTGATGGAATCTCGCCAAAGGGATA
Source organism: Drosophila bifasciata (assembly GCA_009664405.1). Lineage (NCBI taxonomy): Eukaryota > Metazoa > Arthropoda > Insecta > Diptera > Drosophilidae > Drosophila > Drosophila bifasciata. The sequence continues at coordinate 36,321,920 of CM019042.1, read as the reverse complement.
CTCTGGAGATAATTTTCAGGTGGAGATACCCTTACGCAGCGGTGGTACGTTTTACAAATGTCACCAGTGAGAGCGACGGATATGTGCGGAACCGGATCAGTATGGTAAAAAATGCAGGTTGAATAAGAGGGACTTGTCACTCATCACACCATTTATGGAGCATCCAGTTGATGTAGCCGCAGAGCCATCGAAAATGACATTGGAGTTTTCCTCGTGGTACCGTCTTCCCTAAAACGTAGTGATGAGGGTAGAAAATACTTGCAGTGGCTACGTGGAGGCAGATGGTCTCTGACATATGGTTCAAACCAATATACCCTTCATAAACGCGAGTAACGCTCCTTCCAGCGTGGGACTACGATCCAGTTTTCGTTCCAAACTGAGTATATGACTCTACCAAGCGATCAGCATCATGCTTTAAAGGCAACCTAACGGAGTAACCCAATGGCAAACGGAAAGTTGGTTTAAGCGAAATGCGCCTCACAATCTACTTTTCCTTTGTACTCAAACCAGCCTCCACACAATTCTCGACTTCCCAAAAACGTACGAAGAGTTTTAACCAACCTTGCATTCATTTAGCCTCCGAATCCGGAGAATTTTGAGTTCTGTGCGTTTTGAGTTGAGCGACGAGCTTGATACCCTCTGTCCACCACCAGATAGGATCAACCTGTTGCGGTCTTGGCAGAAACGGCAAACCGTCTATGAGCTTGATTTGCCATACGCAGAGAAGGTCATAGAATATGCTCGCGCCAATGATGGAATCTACCCCGAGGATTAAAGAAACGCAGGATTGGCAAGCTGAATATTGAGGAATGTTCCAATCGGCTACATTTACTGCGATGAGAGCAGTGAGCGTGGTCGAATAGTCCGAAGTGAGACTGCATGCAAATGCTTACGGTGGATCCTTCAGTGGACACGGTCGTATCGCCAAAGACCAGAGACAAGTGTAGACGATTGAGATGTCGAGATGAAGCTGTCCTGAATCTAGAATGGCGCGACAAGGAACTGAAACGCCCGATTGATTCTTCACCAGAACAAATAGCAGCAGCAGCTAGCAGCACAACATCGGAGTGGGAGTCTTGGGCAGCAAGAGAGGTAGACATACGAGACGGCATACTGCCAGAAGAATCCCGAACCGGCGAAATAGGTCCTGGTTGTACCTCGCACATTCTAGCGGAGAAACAGCTGGGGAGCTTTGCGCCATGGATGAGCCGAAGTGCAATAAGGTATGATGCCTTTTTCTGCAAACTCTACACTGGCCACCGGTACATGCACAATAATTTATCATAAAGACAGAAGGAGATCGATTTAAACCTGCCCGCAGCCAGCAGAGGACTCTTTAAATTATCCCCAAGATTAAGAAGATTCCATGCGCAGGCGTAGCAGCATCAAAACTCATCAAAAAAGGTGTCACAAATCATTCACACGACACGTTGCGACACCACCCTCCCTCCCTGCCATCACGCGGTGAAAGTGGGAAATGATATTAAAGCAGCCGAAATATAAATACTGGGAAAAGTAATCAGAAATTGAAACAGTTGTTGGAAAAAATCAACCAAAAATCCAAGGGTCCGGGGCTGAGTACTTTTCCAGCGAAGCATTTAGCATGTAGCCAGCATGTAACACAATCCGTGCGTAACTATAACTAATACTTAGTAGTACAGGCGTAGTACGAGTACGAGCATGTGTCCTATTAGACACCGCTGTGTATTGAGGTGAACAAACTCTGCTGCGCATGTCGCTGACTCTGTCTTCCTTGAAGTTTGGCCGCATCCTTTCCCGCTACGTTATCATCCAATTTCAAAAACATGAAAAATTAGTCCACTTCCGTCGAAGGTAGATTCAGCAGTCAGAGTCACAGATACCTCCTCTTCCGTCCGCCCTTCCTGCCTGCCCGTCCCTTTTGCTGAATGAACTGCAATTGTGTCCAATCCTGCATGGCAGACTTGTTGCCTTTTCGCCTGGTGCATTGAACTCGGCTTGCATGGCGGCGATACTTCTTGGGTATTTGTGTGTGTGTACAGTCAGCAGGATACGGATATAGTTGCTGTGGAATGTTTAAAAAATTAGGCAGGCTTGAAAGGTAAAATGAATTTAAAGACACTTTTTTAAAAACAGGGCAAACTTGTATCTTGGGTTGAAAATAATGCACTAATAGCCATTCCCTTGGCGGCCAACTACAGTGCTAGGGTGGGGCATGGTGGTGGGCGGCGTGCACTTAAATGGTAACCAAGCAAGCGACACCTCGGTTTCCTGCTGGCAAACTCTTTGGCGCCGTTTCAATTGCGGACCCCATTAGAAAACCGAGAATCAACTGACCCGGCTTCGCGGGTGCAACACAAACAGACGTCGCGTCTGCACGTCCGTACCGAACGCGCGCTGGAATGCAATTGAATCGCCCGGAAGCCAGATCACGGCACCAACTGCATCCGTTGCAGCAGTTTGCAGCCGTGAGGCGGTGTGGCAGCGTAGTCGTAGCAGCCCTCCCCTCGGCAACAAGATGATATATTCCCGATACGGAGACGGAGACATAGACGGGAGACAACGTCGCGCGGTCGTCTAAAAAATGCTGCATGAGTATCCCGTGGCCCACTGAATGGCAGAAAGGGGCATCCAGATGGGCGGCGGAAGAGTTAGAGGCAAATAAAGGTTTTCTTAGATGTGTAGACCGGGTTTTTCCCACCTGAGCGCTACCAGCGTGTGTCGCTACAGCGTATTGCAAAAAATCTCCATCTTCTGACATCGCTTCTCCAGGAAATCGTAGAACTCCCCAGCTGTGGGTATCCTGACCGATGACGCAGTCTCTTCCCATTTGGGAATCATGTGGATTATCATTCATCCCGATATCTCCTCAGCACCTTAGCAGAAGGCGAATCTACATTCTTGAGCCCAAGAATCTCCTTAATGTGTGCCTGGAAAACAAGTCGTTTATTTTTTAAGCGTTTGCTTTAAGTATGTCCAGAGTTACACGATAATTGGCACTGAGAGAGCTCCAAACGATCGAACCGAGTCCAGGGCCGCATCCGAGAGACATGAGCGAAGATGCTGGAACTTCTCGATTTCACTGAGGTCTGGATCTCTTCGATGACTGAATTGAACATTGCAATAAAATCCGCATATTCCACATAGTCACCGTAGAAGCATAGGCAGCTTCAGCCTCAGGAAGCCGCTGCTTGCGAGCCATGATGATGATATGACCTCAGAGAGCTGTTTGGCAGGCTAGTGGAATGAGCGGCTACGCGTTGGTGTCCTAATTCGAGAGCAGAAAAGCAGCTCAGCTTTTAATGAAATGAACAGGTTTTCGAAGGTTTCACGCAGCTAACTTCCAATCTGTTCTTCATCCAGCGGTTCCCCGCTTATGGCATTGTTGAACTCCTCACGCATTTCCGCCAACATATCGAGGCGCATCTATTTAAGACGCACTTAGTTTGTCGATTTTATCCTCGGAGAATGACTCGCCAAAACGGTGCAGGCGATCATGAAGGACTGAACTTAACGTTTGTGAAGCCTGAGCCTTTTTTCATCCATCGCAAATATTTTCGCCAGCGAATGTACTCGGCTCGTTGGCCATGCTAGCGGTGTAATGCAAACGAAACAACGGAAAATGTAAGACCGCTTAAGCGACGTCGAACAGAGCGGAGCGAGAATGGAAGATACGAAAAAGTCCAGAAACGCGGCTGGCGGCGCAAAAGCAATAGAGATTCGGCGATTAAGCAACGGCATATTTGACGGCTGCAGTCTCACTGAGCTTGCACCTTAACTGTTTAATTTGCACAAAATGTAATTGCTTTGTAGTTTTACAGTACAGCAACGAATATATTGTTCGATTTTTAGTGGTTTTAACAAAACGCGATTCAAATTGTAGTTAAATCACGTGGGGTCACCACTGTTTGAGGGGCCAACTTTTTCGGCACCTATTTATTTCTAAAAATCAATTAAAACAAATCTATTAGGAAACGTTATAAAAAATGTTTAATTATACAGGCGGCTGGCGGAAGCCAATTGCTTGCTCTTTGCCAGGCCAGATAAAAGGTACACAAGAGGGCTCGGTATGCAACATACTATTCTCTTAGCATAGAACTACATACGCAACGACATTCGATAGCCGAGCTGTGCAGAGCGCCCTTTTAACAGGGAGAGCAGCGCACTGCCGAACGCTGGAGACAAATATAAGTTTAGGTCTTTAGATGCTCTTATACAAATACGTAATGCTACATTTAATGCTATAAAAATTGAAGTTTAAATTGCCGCTGGCCCGAACACAGCACTTGAACCGTGTGGCGTAGCCAGCGGTTGATAATGATGATGATTGATACTCACTCGTTTAATATAGAGTAGATTTTAGTATGAATGCTGAAATAGTATACAATATTAATTATATTTGCACATACATAGTCTTATTTCGTGAATGTGTAATTTATTTAGCTAAATTTGGTCTTAGCGCAATAGAACAATTTTTGGCATTAATTTTCCATGGTAAAGGTAGAAAGTTGAAACTTGGAATACTGGCTGTTATTAGTTAAATTCGAATAAACTTTTCTGACCGATTCAGAGGGGATCGATTCTGCTAATCTGTCAGGCAAAAAATAAAATGAAAAAATATTGAATTTTGATATAATTTTTTGTACTTTTAGATTTAATACTCTTTTTATGAAAACAAGTCTTTTTGAATCGTCTTTGTTAAAATAAATGACAAATTGATGTTGACTGAATAGGTACGGGAAAACAGTCTGTCCAGGACTCTTCTACAAGAAATTTGTAGATCGCTGGGAACTTTTAAGCTGTGGGGGTGTGACCGTGTGACCGAAAAGAGGAGCTTAGGCGCAGTCGGTTTACCGTTCGGGCGAAGTGAATGTACATACGTAGTGAAGAAGAAATGCTGACACTTTTTTCTGCACTAAAGAATGTTGCGGTCCATGGTTTCCATGGTTCGTTACAACACTTTCATTTGCTCTGCATTCTGCATTTCGCTCGCAGTTTTCAGCTGCCGCTCCGGCTACGCCGCGCACATCATTTCATATTCTTTTGTTGCTATTTCTTAAGTTTATAAAATGGCATTTCGTCGTCTTTTTTTACTTTGTCATTGTTTGATTATGTTTTATTCTGTCACCGTCATATTTTTTGGCTAATAGCTCCTTATATTTTTCAACCTTTTGCTGCTGAAGAGTTCCGGCAGGATGTACATTGGTCAATCTATCGTTGTACTGCAAGTAACAGTGTAGGAACCATTATATCCAAAGATGTTGTGGTCAGAGCTGGTATGTATATTATATATGTATATCAAAACAAATTTTGAATATATTTTTGTAATGACGTAAAGAGGATTTTGGGCCCACCGAATCCCAATGTATTATACATTCAATTACTTTTTTCCATACTAACAAATATTTTTAAGATTTTGATGATGATTTTTAAATTTATATTTATATAAACTTATAAAATTGCCAATAAAATTTTCCATACTAACAAATGTTTTTTAAGATTTTGATGATGTTTTTAAATTTATATTTATATAAACTTATAAAATTGCACAATAAAACAAAAATGGTTGTCAATATGTCGTACTTAATATCTTTGCAACTTACCACCATGGCATTTAAGATAAAAAGCCCTGATTATTAATGATTATCGTTCATTCATAGACGGGTTTTATAATCCGGTGTGTTCCATCTACACAGTCGATAATGCTATTGTTCCGAGCAGCCACCACTCAACAAGATCTCTGCGATTGCCCTCGCTCTTAAATCTAATGCAAGCCCGCTCTTAGTTATCTATCTTGCTCGCTCACTAATCGTAGATTACGCTTTGCTGTCCTAGCATAGCCCGAGTGCATAGCGCGTAGGCGGTCTGAGTGGGTTGCATTGCTCTTCAAAAAGAGAAGTCGAAAACTTGAGAGCAAGCAAAACGGTTCATTGTACATTGAACAATGACCCTTTGTAAAATACTATAATCATAATCTTTTCGCCACGAAAACATGGCTTAAATTTGTCACTAATCAAAATCGTTGAAAATAAAGCCAAGGTTTAAGTTTATACTAATTCGCGTAAGACCTATTCTGTGAAATTTATTCAAGCGGTTGGAGAAAAGCGCGACAGCTCACAAACAGCTAAGGATTTAGTAATTGTTATAAAAGTAGTCTCCTCGATTCAAGAACTTCTTTTGCGACATGGATATTATAAATCCTTTATAGCATATATTGTTCTCTCCAATATGTGAATAATGCTGTGCAGCAACTTTCCAAAACGTACTTCTCGCAACGTTTTTTTTTTTTTTCATTTTTCTAAGTGTACTGGTAGGGAGCTAGTAAAAAGGTTACATGAAACAAAAAGAGGAAATAGTCTTTTCAAAATTGTTAAAAAATGAACTTAATTAAAAAGAAAAACGAGAGGGATCGTTGTAAAATGAACTTCCTGTTGCCGCGCCTTCATTTTATACGCGTACTCAGTCAGTATTTATTTAAAATATGAGTTATGTGGAATTTTTAAATATTTGATCTATTTTGCATCTATCATCTACATCTACATAGGTCACACAGCAGTATCACGAAACAGGGTGTATGAGTAGCTCTGCAGCGCTGAATAGGGTGGGTCAGCAATTTAAAAATGAATTTCTAAATTCTTCTGGCTATAATAATGGTTCGATCTGATTCAGTTTCGGCAATTTCGTAGGTTTGGTCATTCTCTACCGTATGTCCCATTTTCTCGTATTAAAATTTCTCAACAAGTCCAGGTAGTAGTTTTTCCTAAAGGATCCGAACAACATTTTTGATAGATTTGCGGCATTGAAATTGTTTGGTTAGATTTTTTTTCAAAATGACATGCAATATTACAACCAGATTTAAGATGAAAAAGCGCAAACCATTTTTTAAATGCTTTTTTCTGCTGTTGTTTCGGTTCTTCTGGCTGTAGGAAAATACACTATATATTTAAATCAGCATCAATAGCCGCGTCGATATCTTGATCAGCACTCCATGTGGAACGTGTCTATTCAATTTAATTTTTAATTTTTAGTTCAATTCAGGAAAAAAAGAGTATTTAATTTCCTGGATTTCTGGTCGCTTATCCTCGTACTCGCAGAGTACCAGGCACCAACACCATCATGGAGTGGAAAGCCGTGCCTACCGCTAGGTTTGCGAAGAAGTCGAATAGCAAGCAAAGGGTTAAGAAAGAACATCTTCTCCTGGGACTCCGACAACATCTTTTTCGAACAAAGCGAGCTAAAAAGAAATCCCCGCAAGAATTCCCATGAAATGGACGGACCCAGTACGAGCACAGTAGCTGCCGAAGCTCAAGCGAAGTTGGTGAGCAAACCGTTTCCTTTCGCAGTTCTATCATCGGATGAAGACGATGAGGAGATAAGGAACGACCCGCCAGCCATGACTCCTCTAAAGGACAAAGAAAAGGAAAACCTAAGATGATCGATCAAGCCACCACCGATCTTTTATCCCGGACGTGGACCAACATCAAAACCCTCTTCAATAACATCTCTGCTGTGCTCGGCAAAGACGTGGAGTTCACCTTCAAGACGACCAGCAAAAACAACGTTCGCGTGATGACCCTGGACAAGGAGAGCTACTCCGCCCCTCAAAGCGTTTTTTGATGGAAACCAATAAGGTTCCAAACCTTCCAGCCCCGAGGAAAGAACGCGCCTACCGGGTCGTCATCAAAGGTCTTCATTACTCAACGGATCTGGAGGGAAATTTGTGAAGGGCTAAACCGTCACGGGCACCCAGGTCAGAGAGATCTCTGCAATCCCACCCAGAGAGACACAAAAAACCTCTCAACATCTTCTTCGACAACCCCGCACCGGCCAAGAACAATAAGGAGGCTTATCAAATTAAGCGGCTTTTGCAGCTCAGTGGTGACGATCGAGCCACCGATGAAGTTTTAATGATGTTGCCCCAAAATTATCGCTGCGAGGATTTGGACACACAAAACGGTGCTGCCACCTGGGTACAGATGTATCAAATGTGCGAGACGGGCACCCAACCTCTGAGTGCAAAAACATAAGCAAACCGGCCCACTACCTTCCTGCGAAGCCACATGAGAGGCCTCTTACAAAGGTCGCCCCGCATATAAAAAGCCAAAAGCATTCACACGATCCAAAGCAGGTAACTCCAGGGTGCCCAACATCCCTTGAACTCCAGTAGGGTTAACCCTAACTTCAGCTATGACAACGCAGCTAAACAGGCAACCGGCGGAACTCACATCCCCCGCAACCAGAAACCAATCCCGACAGTCTGATGGAAGCAATATGGCCAGGATGGAGTCCATGTTCGAGAGAATGATGGAGAAAGTGATGAGCCAAATGACGCAAATGACCACCGTTTGTAAGTCCCTATGCAAACGGGATTAGACATTACCATTCGAAACGCAAAAGGCCTGATTAACAACAGGCCTGAGGTTGAAAACTTTTACTGCAAGACCAACCAAGCCGACATCTTTCTCATTTCCGAAACCCACTTTTCCTCCAGGTCTTACTCATTGAAAGGGGTATGACCTTTATCTCCGCTTCAACCACCCTAATGGTTTTGCAGCCCGCGGCGGGCGTCATCTTCATCCGCAGTAGCGTTAAGTTCGAGATCCTACCGGCCATTCAAGAGGGTTGGGTGCAATGCGCCTCAGCCATGCTACGATCCGCCCGTAAAAAGCTGATCCAAACCTCCGACATCACAAGATACTATCACTGGCTGAATAACACCACCAACCCCAACCATCACCGGTGATCACCCATAGGTGATTAAGCTTAGACCGAGAAACGGCGGCTCCGACGAGTATAGTTCCTCTCAGGAAACCCTAGAGACAAGACACCGCGCTCAACAGAGCCACAAAGGATCTAAAGAGACTTTGGCAAGCCTGGAGGAAGGGAGGCCCTTGACAACTTTGTGTAGGACAGCTCGCGCCGGGTGACCCTTACCACAACCTGTGGAATGTCACTAAGCTACATTAGTTGCCACTTTAAGAGGATTCCGCCTATTAAGAAAGCAGGCAACTCATAGTGCAGAATATAGGCGGAGAGAGCCAACGCATTCGCCGAACTCCTGGAAGGAAGCACTCACCACTAGTCGATGCTTTCTCCCTATGACGCAACGGAAAAACGGCCAGACTCCTGGCTGAGCCCCTCGAAGACTCCGGAGCCGATTTCCCAGGTCACGGAAGAGGGAGACCACCGAGCTAATAGCTGCAATGGATAACAAACAAGGCACTAGGGCGATAACGGCATCAACGCAATCGCGTTAAAACTTCTCCCACTCACAAACAAGAAGCTCATAACGTTAATATTCAACAAATGCTTACAAATGGGGGTACTTTCCATCATTATGGAAACGTGCAGAAGTAGTTATGATACTAAGCCTGGTAAACCTGAAGCTAACCTGCCTCCTATCGTCCGATCAGCATACTGCCAGTGCTCTCCAACATACGCGAAAAGAGTATTTTTGACTGTAGAGTTTTGGTGATGGACGGGCTTCTTGATCCCAACTATATCTTGACGCCTTTGAAAACAAGACATATTTCCTAGCGGCCAAGCTGGACGTCAAACAAGCCTTTGACACCTCTGGCACCTCTGGCACCCTGGACTTCTCCTGAAGCTTAAAACTGGCCTGTCCCAACCATACTTCAAGTTCCTGAAGTCATTCCCGGAGGGCCGAAGGTTCGCCGTCAAATATGGAGAAGCGCTCAGGAGTTAAAGATGTTCCCGCTGGTGTCCCCAAAGGGAAGCGTCCTCGGTCCGCTTATGTACAATGCATACACGGCCGACCTCCCGGTACTGTCGAACCCCCAACATAATGGCGGCCACTTATGCCGATGACTCGGCCTTCCTTTCCCGTAGCAGACACCCCAGCAGAGGCATCCCAGGTAATGCAAGAGCGCCTCTTACCTTCTAACTCGTGGCAAAAGTGTGAATATCACCATCAACGGCAATAAGTTCACCGCCACCACCTTCTCCATCCGCCGCGGCAACTGCCCTCCAGTTAGCCTTTAACGACGTTGTCCTGGGGTAGTCACTCCTAAATACCTTGGCATCACCTTGACAGGAGGCGAACGTGGAGACCGCACCTGGAAGAAGCGCCGCCAAGCGAAGACCGCGCTAAAGTATTCTACTGGCTGATGGGTAGAAAATCGAAGCTGCCGACGTCATCAAGTTGCTCTTATACAAGGCGATCATCAGGCTAATCTGGACAAATGATATCCAACTGCGAGGGCACCGCTTGTGAACTAATGTCCACAGTATCCAGGCATTCGAGAACAGAGCTTCCTCGCGTTGCCACTGGCGCTCCTTCTGCATCGACAAACGCCACTACCATTAAGTCCTCAGATTTCCCGGGCGGAAGACGAAATTAAGAGAAGCAGCAAGCGGTACATGCAAAGGCTACATCACCACCCCAACTTTAAGGATCAACCTACTGGATAACAGTGAACACACACCAGGAGGCCTCCTCAGGACCCATCCTCTGGATCTCTGCCGGGACTAGCCGGATACCGCCACCTTAGCACATCATAAAAAGAAAATCAATCAACTGTAAAATCTTTTTAACCAATTTAATGATTGTCCACGATTAGACAGTTTTTAAAATAAAAGTTTTAGTCTCGTCTACCTGTACGACTTGTTTGTCACATAGTTCTCAGAGACTACTAGAGCTAGAGCAGCCAAATTTTCTTTTCAGACTCATGTGATATCACAGTGAATCAAATCGTTTATTCCATGGATGTAGATGAAAGATTTAGCAAAAGATGTAAAAATTATAAATATTTAAAAATTCCATATGAATCTTAAACTCACATATGTATATACTGACTAAGTACGGTATGAAAGTAGCGTCACGCCCATTGCTACTCACAAAGTTTTCTCATTTTTTAAGCTCAGATCAAAAAAGCATTTAAGTGAAGACATTGAATTTAATTTGAACAAACCTTAATTTGACTTCCACTTTGGGAGCGCAAACATTCACTTGAGTATGAGATTTTGGGTTGTAATAAAAGTACGATATGATTAGGTTTTTACCAGAGGTGGTTTAGTGGTTTGCAAAAAGTGGTCAATGATTTGGATTTGTTTCTCAAAAATTTTGAAAAAAAATATGGCCATGAATAAAGTCTATTTTTATTATCTTAATATTTTATGTCTCATCGAGACCTTTGGAATGACCATATCCTAGCATGAATAATTAATGAATTAAATTAAATAAGTTTATTAGTAAAAAATAATAATAATTACAATTCTGAATACAACAGAAGGGAGGTCAGTAAGGTAAATTAATTTTTTTTTCATTTATTGATACAAAAATAACGAATAACGAATTAAATATGCATATATTGGACTTTTGTTTAAATAATTTCAGTGGTTTATCAACGTTAAGGAACCTGAAGTACAAAATCCGGGTTTCTTTTGGCAGCAATGTTCTTTTAAAATGTACCATTCCCTCGTTTGTAAAAGAGTATGCTTAACAGCCAACATCATGGCTACAAGAGCCGAATTTCAACATTTTTACCCATCACTTGAAGGCGGTATGGAAAACTAATGATAAATAGACTATTCATATATATTAACCCAAAAATATTATTCTTCATTTTTATTTACAGGTAAAATCATATGTTGCTAACTGGGGAGCTATTGGTTTTATAACATAACCAAAAAGTGATGCCCAAAAGTACACTATCGCTTTGTCGCACACATCATAAGGATTAACGCAAGATTCCGTAGTGAACACAACAACGTCGGAAAAATTCAACTAACTGGTAGTTTCTTCAATACTTCGTAGGTGCAACTTACTAACTATTTATATCTATTATCTTCTCTACTATATAAAAATAAGTCGGGTTTTCTTATTGACGCAATAACTCCAGAACGCACGAACCAATTTGCACGGTTTTTGCATTCGTTGGAAAGGTCTCGCTCCGTGGTTTATAGCAAAGAAAAATTCACGAAAAATTTCAAAAGAAAAGCGGAAAATGCATTTGTATTATCTACTATATACTACATACAGCGCCAAACCAATATTTTTTAAGTAGGCGCCGTTCTCAGTTCAGTTAATTTCATGTGACAAACCGGGATTGTGTTCACTGTGAAAACGAAATTAAAAAAAGTTATTCGTTTCCTCATATTTCAATTGGAAACCATCAAATCAATCGTGTATTATGAACAGCAGGCATTTGTCTTTAAGGTGGTAAGTTGAACTGTGTAAATTATGTGGATCGTGCATTTGAGGTTAAAGTGGACCAGAGTCCACAGTCCAAAATGCCTATACGACGACGTGCGAACATCGGCCGCCGCACAAGACATACAAGCAAAGCAACAAGTGTATTTACAGCACTTAAGCGAAGAAAGACAAAATATAAGAAGGAAATTCCCGATTGGGACAGCGCTTGAGGACACGAAGATCATTGGCATCATTCAATCGCTTGGCATTCGAATATGATCCCATAGCGAACTACAGTGATGATGAAAATTTAGATATTGGACGACTATATGCCGATATTGCAATGCGTTAAAGTTCAAAAGAGAAACGGCTGGATTGTGCTGCGCAAGTGGAAAAGTCAAACTGGATCCATTACTTACAACACCACAAAGCCACTGAAACCATTGTTCGATGGAAGTGATCCCGATTCCAACCATTTTTTCAACACATCCTTGAATACAATAACTGCTTTCGCATTGCTTCCTTTGGAGCTAATATCATTCGAAGGCGGCTTCATGCCGACTTGCAAGGTAAAAGATACAGCACACATAACCAATCAATCCACACCAACACAATGAATTGCAACACGTAACAATTACATATACACCACACACTACCATCACACGATCAGAAGTTACCCGTATTCTTCAACAATTGGTTGTTTGCAATTAAGATACAAGAACAAATATATCATTTGCATGGTTCAGTTCAATGGATGAACCGCATCAATTTACAAATATATTTCATTTCGTCGATGGATAATCGGCTCGAATGTGCGATTAGTATACAGGGAACACAACAGTTAAAGGCGAATTATTGAACAGTTGCAAGCATTTTTCGCATTGTGCTGTAGTTGTATTTCAAAACAACATTGGAACGAATGCCATCGGATACACGCAAATTTGTCATAGGCGGATTGTACACCAACAAGGTGAACATGTGCGAAAGATTCAATCACCCACCGTTAAAAATGTTGCCAATCATTTGTAGGCGATCGGAAGCTAAATCGCGAGACATTGTCGTTCAGCGAAGAAGCAATATCATGCATCGTGTAAAACGGACACATCGTTGTACGATGCGTTTACAATATCAATCATTTATTAGCAAGGGGCAAACGGATACGACATCACGTTGAAGATGGTCGATCAATTACAGGTACAATACAAAATAATTGTACTGTGTGGTCTCCATTAACAATTCATTCAATTTTGCATTTTCAGGCGTATCAACGAATAAAAATCTAAGCGCAATGAATTACTATGCGTATCATATGATGATTCGTACACATGAGGGGAATGTCATTCTAAAAGTGCCGTCGGCTATTCAACAATTCGCTGTCGACATGTATGTTAAAGTCGAGACCGAACGTTTAGCGTTCATCCGATTCAATCAGGCAACTACGATCTGAGGACTATATACACTTGCGTGATGCTATTCAGCTATTGGACGTCTGACGATTCTCCCATCATCTTATATCGGAAGCCCACGCCATGCACGAATACGCTCAAGACGCTATGACGTACGTGCGAGAGTATGAAACTCAGATTTATTTATTACACGTTCACATGCCCCAATCCGAAGTGGACGGAATTGAACGTGAGTTGGAACCGGGGTCGCAAAATCTCCATGACATAATCGCCAGAGTGTTTCAGCAAAAACTCAAGGTTATGATGGATGTGATTACTAAGTATCGAGTTTTGGTGACACACGTTGTTATATGTACTCGGTGGAATGGCAGAAGCGTGGACTACCGCATGCTCCTTATCTAATTTGGTTGTTGGACAAATTACGTTTCAAATGAAGTGGATGACAAAATCAGCTGAAATACCTGATCCAGTCACTGATCCCCACCTACACACATTGTGACGTACAGATGGTGCATGGACCGTGCGGTGCGGTAAATCCATTATCGCCTTGCATGGCTGATGGAAAGTGCACAAAACGATATCCGCGACCGTTAGTTGCTGAAACAGTCACAGGGGAACGATGGATATCAGTTTATCGTCGGCGTTCAAAGAGAAGATAATGGTCGAACTATCAAAGTTAAAGTTCAAAATCAAGAGGAAGGATCGATATGAATTCATTGTACCATATTGCCCGCTCTATCACGAATTTTTCAAAACACATGTAAACGTTGAGAGTTGTCATTCGGCAAATCAATCAAATATTTGTGTAAGTACGTCACAAAAGCGCGGCGACATGGCTGTGTTTGATATTGCGTCGGAAAATTCGAATGACGAAATCAGCAACTTCAAATGGGCGAATACGTCAGTACTAATGAAGCTTACTGTGGCGATGCTGAATGAGCAGCAAAAAGCAAGTATACGGAACATTAATGCAAGCGGTGGACAATAATACTGGTGGTCGATTCTTCCTGGACGCACCTGGAGGAACAGGAAAACATTTGTCATTTCATTGATTTTTTGGCCACTATTCGGTAACGCTTCGATTCATTATTTACTTTGGATTCACTTTCATTTACTTAGAAGTAATCGAAATGAATTCATTACTGTTAATGAAATGGAAATACAATTTTTTCTTTTCAAATATAAAACAAAAAACAAAAATTGTTCTTCATATTTTAATCACCAAACGAAATGTTACATAAAAGCAGAAGCCATCTGGTGGCGAAACGGAGTTCGCCGGGTTTAGTATAATATGTATTTGGGTGTTAAACTTTAATGTTTACAAAAATTGGTCAAATAAACAACCAATAGTAATTCGTCCAAAATCTGTGGTAGCTCGATTTTGTTATCGATGTATGAGTAGGAACCAACAGCGGTAAATTTTACAGAAAAGTAAAGGATATAAACAGCACTTTGCTCGAATGTCGGATCTCGAAATGAAAAGTATATGTTAACTGAAAACGTAAAACGCAAAGTGCACGTATGAAATCGGAAAATGCTGACTCTTTTCCGCGAAACCTAGGGGTCCCAAAAAGCACTGTTCGGTAAAAAATCTTGTATGTTTTAACATGATCATTAACCCATAATATGTATATCAGATTCGAAGAGTTTAAAGATATTTCGTGGTAAAGGTGGATATTCTTGATCAGCGCAATGTCATGTCTGTCTATTCGTCCCTCTCTC
Organism: Drosophila bifasciata; assembly: GCA_009664405.1. Lineage (NCBI taxonomy): Eukaryota > Metazoa > Arthropoda > Insecta > Diptera > Drosophilidae > Drosophila > Drosophila bifasciata. The sequence continues at coordinate 36,306,659 of CM019042.1, read as the reverse complement.
CGTCCGTTTTATTGAGTTCTTAGTTCTCAATGTTTTCTGTCCAAGAATTTTTGCTATATCACAAAAGCTAAAGATGTTTTACAAATTTTACCCCGCCCTTCTGCCGACACAATGGAAAAAATCGATGGCATAAAGAAATTTAAAAATACGAAAAATAAACGCAGTATCGTAAGAAGCTCAAATTTAATGGACTGCCAAATCTGGTTTTAGATCGCAATGGCCCATCATAGCTAGAAGAACCAATAAAATTACAGTGAGATTTACGTTTCCCCTTTTCATTCTCGGGCTGTAGACTACCTCGGGAGAGAGAAAAGGTTAAAAGATAATGGAATTTAAAATGAAAACCGATGATTATGTTAGCTAGGACACACTAGCTGGACAACCGTTGTTACCAACTTTGTTGCAAAATGGACAGAATGGAATCCCAGATCCCTGGATTTTGTTTCGGACAGATCGAAATGTCCGTGAGAAAGGAAATTGGAAAAAGGTGGACCACTTTCAAATCCTCGGTCCCTGAAACTTTTGCAGAGGTCGTTGTGTTGGATTAACGGTCTTGCAGAGATATTGTGCCAGGTCTGCCCAGTGTCGTGATGGCTCGGGTGACGACGAGCACTATATCTTGTAACGAACCCTTCTTCGGCCGCCTATAATAAGCTGAGCTTGCTCAGTAAGGTGGTATCGACAAGTCGATCCGCCTAGGACTTCTCAATACAGCTCGACGCTTCCGCTCTTCTCTGCTGCTAGCCTCCTGGACAGTCAACTCACTCTCGCGATCAAGCACTGCCCCTCCATCGTTGCTTTTCTCTTCATCAACTGACGCTGTTTTCTGACGATCGATGGCTTTCTGCTGTCCTTTTCTTTTCCTACGCCTGGAAATTATACTCCTGCGCCTTTGAAACATAAAACCAACGCCCAGAGTCCCACCCATAACGCTTCCCGGATACGCAGCGGCGTCGATTGCTGGAGCCCTAGTGTAAGACACTCCGCACGACGCATCCGCGCCCTCTAACCGTACCACGACTCGGGTTATGCCTGCAGTGCGAACTTTCGCGGACTGGCCCATCATCCACATGCCAGAGAGGCCGGTCTTGATCCCGATCTCCAGACATCGACACTCATCGAGACTCCGGTCCTTCGTCTCCATGACTTGACCATAGCCATTTTCCTTTGTTCAAGTTTGGCCCCATCGCGTAATATGTAGCCTCTTCTATGGACTGCTGCCTTCTTCGCTCGACTGGCAACTGTGGCCGTTTCGCTATCGTCCACCTCCTTTTATTGGCTCGGTGACGCCAGGAATTTTTGCCCCTAAAACAGCGTTCGGCGGTTGGCCATACCCGTACTCGAAAGAGTAAAGGGTATATTGTATTTGTATTATTTTCTGTCTGTCCGTCTTGTTTGTCGTCAATGATCGGAGACTATAAGATAAAAGCAATACAATTTTACCAGACTAATGTATTGATATCTCAGTCTGCAATTTGTAGTTTTCCTTCGTTTTCCATTGGCTTCTGATACTTGCTTTTCTCGTTTCTCTTCGCTCTGATCGATTAAGCCTCTACCAGCATCAGCAACTACCGTTGTTGCGCCAAGGTGCTCACTGTCGCTTTTTACGCGGCCTGTTAAATGATTCTTTTGTGAGGTATGATTCCAGCATCGTTTCCGTCAATATGCCTGTATCGGGAACCGATGTTAGAATGAATCTAACTGCTCTGCTCTCATTAAGAGAACTGCGTATCGTTTACGGTCGTTGAGTTCGACGATATTGAGCCAAGTGCCTTGAAAACTGCTGGCTGCTGGCTGTCTGTCTATCAAGTTAGAAGAAGGTGATACACCGCTGGGAACGTGTCAAATCTTTTGAATTTTACTAGTTCTGTTTTAGACAGGGTTAACATCTAACCCGCATTTGTTTCCCATTTTGTCAGTGTTATGAGGTAGTTGTCATGCACTCGCATAATTTCTGTAGATCTCACCTAGCCGGGAATCAATCCTCCAGATCCGTGAGTGCATGCGTGATGGTGGTCAGGATGATGTTAGGATGCTTCAACGATGGACGTGATCGCGTGAAAGTGCCGCTTCAGGCAATTTGGTTTGCTTGTAGCGTAGCCTGGGAAGTGGGTGTTGAAGGGAGGTTTAAAGATTCATTGCTACGGATGTGGGCCAAGATTGATCGGCTTTCTTCAGGTAACCCACGGTTGAAGGTGGAAAGGTAGTGTGAGTAGCGCGTTTAATTTTGTCTGCTTTAGACGCCTTGGACTTGACTCGGTATTGAGAATGAAACTTGAGTTTCCACGACCCTGTGAGTTTTGAAGAGTGTTCTTTAAAGGACAATTGGGATACTGTGTTATTCCGTATCTTGTGAGAGGAAATCATTGAGATCCAGGACCTGCTTGGAATTTTTTAATAATAGGGTTGTAGGTAAGGTAGCAGGAAGTATCAGGGCTCCAATATGATAACTATGTCGGATTCAGTAGTGACGGATCCGGTAGAGCAGTAATACAGAACTAGCTTCCTTACAATGGTGGAGGTTGTTACCTCGCTCTCAAGGGACTCCACGAACTTTCCGACATTGATGCGTCCAAGATCTACGTCGCTCGCATCGGAGCTTTCGTAGCGATCGGTATATCGTCTGATAACTCTGTCACAGCACGTCCGACGCCTCGAGGTTGGCTAACCGCTTACCAGACACTCTGGCAGCTCAAAGTTTGTCTGGACCTCCGCGTGCCTGCCCTTGGAGTTTATCTTGTGGGGAGCTATGGTCACCTTCGTTTATCCATAGTTCACTACTACGGCTGAATTCCCCAGGAGCTCGAGCGACTCCTCTTTCAGATAGGTGGGGCTTGGAGACCTGGAAATCCTTGAGGATCATCTTTGGCTCTGCAGTAGAAAGGGGAGCGGGCCTCTTTTTGGCCCGGCCCAAACATTAAATCAAATTTTTAGGCTCGAACATGCCCAGTCAAGTCATATTAAATTTTGTGAGCGGTCGGGCTTTTGACTGCTTGAATAAATAACACAAAAGTAAGTATTAATCAAATTCGTGTAACTCAAAATTTTGGCTTCATTCTCGACGACTTCTCTTAACAAAAAATTCAAGCCGTGTGTTCGTGGCGAAGGGTTACGAACATAGTTATATATATGATTTAGAAAGGAAGCTTATTGCCAGTGGATGCTCCGTTCATCCCCTGCGAAAGATCATGGAGTCTTGCATGAGCGGGTAGGACCTACATCTTGGTAACACCTCGTCGAGTTGTAACAGCCGATATACGAAGACCGGCGACTCTGATAACGCCGTCAGTTCCTGGGATGACATCGACGATTCGTGCTAATGGCCCCTTTAATGGGGGTAGCCCTTCGTCTTTGATGCAAACGACATCGTTGACCTTGACGAACGGCTCCACGGACCGCCATTTCGAGCGCCTTTAAAGCAATATCAAATACTACTCGCTTCATCTTTCCAGAACATCTACTGTAATCGGGTGACGTTTTTCCAACGATCAAGCCGACTGTTGCTTAAAGACGATAGATCCGGCTCAGGAAACGATGCAAGGGGCCGACCAATGAAGAATTGGCCCGGAGTAAGGACGCCAAGATCATCTGGATTCTCTAAAGGGGTACAAGAGGAGGAGAATTGATTATTACCTGTATTTGGCATACCAAGGTCCAAGCTCATCGAAACCAAGGATACCCGTTCCAACCTCCCAAAGGTGGGAGGTACCACCTCGAGGTGGTATGAAATGCCAATCAAAGCCCCTGCTTAGGCAGTGTTCTTGAACGTTGTCGAGGTATTTCTAGCTCAAAACAGATTTTTAAATCCTCCATCGTGTTTCGCGCCAACGAAGTTGTTCGCATGGTCCGACTAAATGCTTATTGGAACCCTCTTGTGGTCGTGAAACGTTTGAGGGCGTCCAAGAACGAAGCTGTCGTTAGATCCTTTACTAGCTCAAACCATACTGCCTTGGTGGGAAGCGAATGAACACGAAACGTGACTTCCACTCGATCCTTTGGGCGATATTTGCTGCAGATTATGCATTTCCTCAATGCTCGAGAATCCGTATTTATTCTGCCAGTGGAATTAGTCAAAGAAGACCAGAACAGGAGACAGCAATTCAAGGCTGCTTGAAGAATTAATTAATAATATAATATTGTCAAAGCCTTATAAACTCGAGTTTAAACTCAGGAAATACCGAGGCTCTTTGAACGAAACAAAGGGTTCATCAACGAATATCCTCGAGTGTAACCTTGTATTTGAATGTACGGGAAATGTCCACTCGGGCCTAGGTAAGCAGAGCCTTCTGTAGGACTTCAGGACGGTCTTTCTCTGGAAAACAGAATACACGTATCCAATGCCAGAAACTGCCGCCAACGATTTTATTTTTGGAAGTTTTAGCTGCTCTACAAAACGAAAAGTGACAAAATGAACTTGGGAACCAGAATCCAAGAGTGCTCGACATGGTACAAACGTGGCAACTAGATCCATAATGAGCACAACAGCTGTAGCTAGAAGCGCCACATCAAGCGAGATACGAGAGGACTGGGGTGCGCTAAGCGAAACTGCGACCATCGAGCTAGATTGGGCAATCCTGGGGCTAACAACGGCAGATTGATTCATTAACTGAACAAACTGAGTAGATACGGGTGATGGTATATAATGAAGCAGCGTATGGTGCATTGATTGACAGGTATGGCAGGGACCTGATCGGCAATCTCCATCTGATGTACCTTATGCAAGGAGTTAATGCATAGCTACAATCACTTGACCTCCTTATGCCGCGCTCTAGGGTCTTCCTCTCAAAATATTTTAATTGCGGAATCAAATGGTCCTGGGGGCATAGTTCACAATAACCTATTTTTAGGGTACGTACCCACGGTCTTTACCTATCCAACCTCACCAGAATTCCCATGTATGACGTAGTCAACATTTTTCAGAATACCACATCTTTTTCCAAAAGCAGACAGTTTCTCCCAAGAAGAAAGATCTTGGTTCAACGAGCCCTCTTCCCCTTAGATTGAGTCCTGTACAACGATTACACCATCTTCGATTTTCTCTCTCTAATGTATGCCTGTAGGATAAGACGCTTATTACCAAATCGTTTTTGAGATTATATAATACTGTAGTATAATCATCTTGTAATTATTTATCTCCAACGAACGTAAATGTTGCACTGACAGCGATGAACATGGAACCGTATACAGTATAGACTGTAGAAAATCCTGCTCCTTCAGTCGATCCTGAGCGACATAGAAATTCGATTCCAATTTGTCCAACAGCTCCAGAAAGCCCTTCAGGTCGTACGCGTCTAAACTGCGTAACTTTTCGGCATCCAATTCAGAGAACAGGGCTTGCAGTCGGTCGAAGATGGCCCTTGTCTTGAGGTTCTTGAACGCAATCCGTCCAGTAGCTGGATCAGCACTAGCAACCACCTTACCAACTAGAGCGCCACTAAACTCTTCACGAAACAGAGTTTTTCGAGGGGTTTGCGCAGATCTAACGATGTGAGCGTTAGTTGGGTGGAACGCTGCGAATCCAGGTAGAAAACTAACACTGCGAAAGCAACGGTGAACTGTACGTATGAATGTCTATGCACTGCACCAGCACAGAGGGCAAAAGCGAAGACCGAAAATGCAACGGAATCAAGCAACGCACATACGATTGCAGTATATATGTATGTTCACAAGCGGTTCCGATTCCGTTATTGATTGCTAATAATGTTTGTACAATGTATTAAACTGCTTTAACTATCCGAGTATGTTTATGCACTTTTCCACGAACAACGATATTCACGGCAATCTCGATAGAACCTCCCTCCAAATGTGTGAAACTGTGGGTTGTGAACATAGTTATATATAATAAGAATTCCACTGTTCAAAGGTTTTTTAAAAAATTTTATTTATCTAAACCTTAAACTAGAACATGGATGTGATTTGAATTCCCCGACCTAATTTAAGAAAGTCTTCATTTCGAGCTCTTGATCTCGAAACCCCTTACAAATAAAAGCTTAACTTCTTAAGCTTTCCACTACGGGGCTGCATCGGTCTTCGGTAGCGTCGGGGATGGATTCCTGAGAGGGCGAAGCTTCGGTTGCGAGAGGGCTGCTTTGGTGAGAGCGACTGATAAACAATGCGTTGGCCTACGTGAGGGTGGCGTGGGGATGCGTCGGCTTTGAAGAAGATGGCCGCATCTGGTGATCGGTATTGGATTGCGTCTGGGGAGCTCATTTGTTTACAAGATCCATTGGAGGTGGGAACAACGACAGGAATGCATGAGACTTCCTGTTGATCTCGGCTTGGCGACTCATGCGTTTGTTTATGCAGGTGTTGGGGTGTCTCATCTTATGTTTATCATATCTCTTTTAGATATGGGTACATGGGTGTAAGGGTGTCGGTATTGGTGTGATTATGAATATGATCTAGTGCTTAACATATAAATTATGCGTAACAGGGTGTGGAGCATTATGGATATGTTACTATATATAATTTAGAAGGGTCGTTGGACTATATAAACCGTATCGCTTGCTCGCCGATTTCGACTTCTCTTGGTTATGGTAATGAAGGCCACTCCGACCGTGTATATGTATTTATTTTTCACAAATTCGTTGCTGAAATTTGTATCAAAAAATGTTGAGAACGAACCTAAATAGAGACCAGAAGAAAGCACCCATACGTTAACAGTTGTGTCTCACTCTAGCACGTTCATATTCATATTGCTCAGAGCTCTTTTGCACATCACACATGAAATTAAACAAAATACATGTATGGCACGTACGATGACAGAATCGTTGGTTGGTTTTACAAAGTTCTCGTGCCATGCAGATTTTTAGTGGCAAAGCAGCAGGTTTTAGTGGCAAAATGCTTTATGTCCTGAAGTCCAAAGTGATTGCAAACGATCCATTACATTCTACAGATGGCTACGGCGCATTCAATTTTTCTTCAGATGGCTAGGAGATGCCACTTCTATCTTGATTCAATAGGAAACAGCAGAGTAAAATGAAATGGGGATGTGGCAATATACTTTATGTGCTGAAGTACAGAACGATCCAAGACATTCTCCATATGGCTAGGCCGTATTCAAGATATTCTTCAGATGCCTGGGAGGAGTGGCATGTCCTGATTCGAGAGGAAACAGCAAAGTTCTTGTGAAATGGAGATTTCATCTGCTGAAGACGTTTTAGACGAAGCCTGAGGGCTTCGGGCCAAACTCGATTGTGAACACACAAACGAAACCCGCTGTTTGTATAAAGAGACCCACGCCAATCTCTACTCTGAAAGTTCCACCAAAGTCAAAGGATTTGGACAGAAAGTTTTGTTGGTGCTAGCTCTTATAGTCTGAGATCCAGGCGACACAATATACGAAAAACCAAAGTGACTCGTTTTTGTGTGAGAGAGAGCCAAATGGTTTGGGCTTGATAGATATGGGCTTTCTCTATGATTCTGCATTTTTAGTTTTCTGTTATTTTCAAAATTTTGGATGCCACAGATGTGCTCCTTTGTGGGGGCGGAGGTGTGCGGGCGACATTTTGAAATACACTTGTAAGTAGGATATCATTCAGCAAAGAAAGTAGTTTCTCTAGCTCTTATAGCCTCCGAGCAATGGGCGAATTTGGTAGATATGAACATTACAGCATTTTCCGTTTTCTCCGTAACAGTGTGATAACACATGAGTCGGAAAAGGAAATTTGGTTGACGGACATCCTATGATGATAGTC